>JAUZSV010429574.1:0-17957 GCA_034780495.1 Parotocinclus cesarpintoi | reverse complement strand
AGAGAGAGAGAGAGAGAGAGAGAGAGAGAGAGAGAGAGAGAGAGAGAGAGAGAGAGAAAGAGAGAGAGAGAGAGAGAGAGAGAAAGAGAGAGAGAGAGAGAGAGAGAAAGAGAGAAAGTTGAGAGAGAAGCGGATACAGACCTTTTAGAGACGGACTCATCCCGTAGCACCACTGTGTAAAAACCTGCACTGATACCTGCATTATTGTATAATTATTTGTTATTTTGTTATTAGTTGTCGAAGCATACGCCCCCTATTTAAATTATATATTAACCTATCCCCATTTAATTATTGTAATGTACTGTATGCAACGTAATCTATACTAATAAATACTGGCTCACGAGTTTAAACGTTGAGATTACAGCCTATAAACTTCACTGGTTATAACGTAACTGGTTCGACGTACAAAATATGGAGAAATCTGAACGACGTTTGTAATGCTACATGCTGTTTTAATGTAATTATATCAAACTAAATGATTCGTTTTATTATTAATGGCATATAAAAAATTATACAATACACAATAAATGACCCAATAATAAGCTATATTCATTTAAATAATTATGATCTCTATCGAAAATATATAGTCAAGTATAGTTACTGTATGGTGCAATAATTACGTTCAAAATGTAATTTTTTTTATTACGTTTACACTAATTCAGTAATTGTATTTATTATATAAGTATTACCAAACAAAGCAATGTAAAATGCTGTTATAAATGATCTGGATAAATCACTTCACTACACTTGTGTAACAAGTGTTCATTTATTTATATAACAGGTACTAAACTATTTTAGTAAAGCTTTGAAATGCTTGTCTAAATATGCACTGGAAAGCTTCTTTTTTTTAATGTTACTAATTTACTTACACAAGAAATTCATGAATGCTTGTTTTTCTTGGAAATAAATATTTGCATATCAATTTGCTGAAATAACCAATGACTAAAAGATCTGACATGGTCTGCAAGGGGACTTTTCTTTTTCTCTTTTTACTATTTTGTTACTTTTTCACTTTTAATCACTTATTCTCTTTAATCCTGAACACTAATCATTTACATTTACCTCATGATGGTGTGTTTCGCTGCTGTCTAGCTTTAGTTATATCCAGTTGCTTGACAGTATGTATGTTAATCACATTTATCTCATATTTTTCCTCATGCATTGACTAAGTTTATCTGTATGTGCGGTTTACACGATTGGCTGGCCAAAATACCTTTACTTTTCATGAGCTCAGTTCTGTGCTTACCAGGCTTAGTACTTTCTTTCATCATTACCCGCTGGTTTTGTTAGGGATTATTTCAAAATAATATGTGCATATCCTTATAATTTATGTATACACACACACACTCACACACACCATATGTTGGGGCCACAATGTCTATGGATACTAGTGAAAATGCTTGTTTAGATATTTGTGGTGAAAGATATTCCTGAAGTATTAGTCTGCACCTAAGAAACACGTCAATGTAGCATTGCTACAACTTGAAGACCAAAGAAGATCTGACTGACAGTACCGCCTGTTATGGTCTTTTCAAGAGGGTCACCTAAATCAAACTTTTATGGGGCACTTGAGAAAACCAATTCAATATCATCACAAGATGTCATTTGGAATATTGTGAAATCGTGCTGGGCCATCTGATTTTGGCACAAACATGTGGAGCTTGAATGCACTCATTAGGTTATGTCCCCTGTTTATTCCTTTAAAAATGATGACTAGGTGGGTATACTATGGACTTTGGACTGCATTCTACATAAGTTGAAGAAATAAATACATACATGAAGAAAGGATTTCAATACAAATACTAATAAATTCTGAAGTTTACCACAGGATTCAACATTTAACCCTAATTGGCATGCTGAGCATTGTTAATAAAAACATTCAATATATTAACATTATAACAACATTAGATTTTCAGAAAAATGCAACATAGCACTCTCTCCAATCTTCACTCATGTATAAATAACAACAATTACAGTGTAGTTAAGCAAAAGCATACAGAGAAGTTTAAACTTTCAGCATACATATATGTAAGTTGACTTGAGAAATGTAAGTAATTCAATAATGAATTCAGTAGTATTGTTAAACTTCTTTATGCTGTCTGTCTATTTGTTGCTTTACACATATGGCTGGCTATTAATTACATTTACAATTTGTTATTATATTATGTTGTTGCCTTAATAGCTTTGTACACGTTTGTGACTACAAAAAACATTTAAATAAAGAGCTTGTCTTCAGATTCATTGATTCTAGTTTGAACTTTTAAAACAATAATTGATTTAATCTTTGTCATTCAGCTAACTTATCTAGTGATGTTCCTAAAAGTGAAAGCCCAATATCGTTTGACAGGTGCAGTTGTACATGTGATCATGGACATTGCTGAATTATTTAAATTATATATATATATTGTTGTTAATCTTTAGCAGTCCTTTAATGTATATAAAATAGACCAGGGAATTCTGTGGCACATTTATTTCTGTTTAATATACTTTATTAATTCCGAATTTGCTTTGCAAATAAGGTGATGAGCCTTGCTCACACAGCCAACACTACATAAGAGGGATTAAAAAAAACAGAATAAATGTCTAAATAATTATGTAAATGCCAGAATGGTATTGGGAAGTGGTTCTGTTATGTAGCTTACTAAGAATTTCATAATCTGCTACAATTTAAAGGTTAGATTAAATCATTCTTACAATATAAAGACAAAGAATACCAGGTGCCAACAGGCTTAAAACAAAAGACAGACTGCAAAGTGATATTACTGT
This sequence comes from Parotocinclus cesarpintoi, assembly GCA_034780495.1. Lineage (NCBI taxonomy): Eukaryota > Metazoa > Chordata > Actinopteri > Siluriformes > Loricariidae > Parotocinclus > Parotocinclus cesarpintoi. The sequence goes on along the minus strand of JAUZSV010429574.1, from coordinate 15,191 downwards.
GGCATATCCATTTCAGTTTAACAATACATAGTTATTCAAGTGATTATTTTAATTCAAACGTTGTGTCGAACAGGTTGTAATCATTGCACATGTCACCTACTTGACCAGCTCCAGTGAATCTGTGTTGCTTCTGTTGCTATTGCGTTTCCAAGGATTGCTGTTCGTTCAGGTAATGGTATGAGTGTGTTTGTATGAATTATTCTGAGTGCCAACAGCACATAGGCCAGATGGAGAATGTTGAATGATCAGGCTCAAAAAAGGTTGTATGAAGAAAGCTTATCTAGTGTATGTATAAATGATGGTGGAATTGTGCACTGAAGTAAGAGATCAGACAGTGTTTTGGAAATGGCTAGACTGTGATTGAAATACTGTCTAAATTGTTTTCCCACCATCTAATTTCTATTCACAGCTGATTTGATGTATTGTACAGCCCACGCTCTCAGAGGGCCCTATGCTCTAAGAGTTACAGTTTGCTCTTCTCTGTGCTCTGTTCCATAGTTTCGTTCTACACTATTTCTGGTCAATGAGTTTTAAATAAAACATTGGGGATGCAAACTAACATAGAATTATTTAGTGGACTTGATTGCTAGCTAGTTTGTGTTTGCTATATTAGTAAAAGCACAGGCACACATGCATGCACACACATGGGAGCGGAGAGAGAGCAAGAGAAAAAGAGTGAGAGAGTTCTTAGAAATCTTTTTAATGAGTTTATGAACATACTGCATTTATTGGTAAACTTTTCAAGCTAGTTCCTCTAAAACCCTAATACACTGCTCACATAAATTAGGGGATAATTCTCTTAGGGGAATCTTCTCTTGAACTATCCCCTAATTTATGTGAGCAGTGTACATACACAATATGTATGTCCACTACCATTTACAAACCCAAATCAGGAAGTTGGGAAAGAAAATGCATATTAAAAAACACACAATGTTTAGTGTAAAAGTATATTGACCTGTTTCATTTTGGACAGTATGAACTTGAGACATTTCTTTTTTTGTTTAGGCCACTTCATTTAATTTGTCAATAAGCATCCATTCCTGCATTTCAGTCCTGCAACATATATTTTTTTTTAAGTTAGGACCACTGTAAATCATTTATCGCTTTCTAATGTTGCCATTCATTTTTACCACACTCAAAAGACATTTAGGCACAAAGGATACCAAGCAATTTAATGTTTTAGGTGTTATAAAACATAACATTACAGGATTTTTGTTGTTGCATTTTTCTTTCAAAATTCTCTACACATTTTGTATTGGGGGCAGGTGAGGACTGAAGGCAGGCATAACCTCTTCTACCACAGCCATGCCTTTGTAATGTGTGCAGCATGTGGTTTTGCATTTGCGATTTGTTTAAAAATGCATGGACGTCCCTAAATAATATGACATTGTTGTCTTTTTTCCAAAATAGATCTGGAATACTGAATCATCTGACCACCATCCACATTTCCACTATTTGATGGTCCATCATAGATGCCTCTGAGCAAAAAGAAGAAGGCACCACTTCCGACATGGCTAATGCGAGGCCTCTTTTTTTGCCAAGGTTTTCCAAAGAACTCTTGCCCATGTGGTTCTATAGTTAATGTTGGATGGCAGTTCTTGATGCAATGCCATCTGAGTGATTGAACAGCACGGGCTTTCAGCTTAAACTTGTGCCCCTGGCCTTTACGCACTAAAATTCCTCCAGATTCCTTGAAATGTTTAATGATATCATGCAGTGTAGAGAGAGAAATATGCAAATCCCTCCAATCTGTCTTTGAGGTACATTGTATTTAAACATTAATTTTCTCATACATTTGATGGCATACTGGAGATTCTCTAGCCTTCTTTGGTCCTTAAAGGCTCAGCCTTTCCTAGATGCTGCTTTCGTACCAAATCATGAAGTTGACCAGACAAAAAAGGAACATATTGTCTATAATAAAATAAAAGTCAAAGTACACATACAAAACACTGTAAATATGCATTTTCCTCTCTGTCCCAACTTCTGATTTGAAGTTGTAGCATTTTAAATATTCTAAAACTAAAAATGGTACCTACATTGCCAGTGTTTCCATTATGCGTGTTGTACCATGAGTACCGTAAACATAACATTTATTTTTATCTTTTTGTAAAAATCTAACCTTTACTATACTTTGTGTATACTTTACACACATTTGAGGATACAAAAATGTATTTATTTAAAGCTATTTAGCATTAAATAGAAAGTAATTATTTCTCTTACAGTGGATATAGGCGTGTAGCAATGCAGTTTCTGTTATTCTTATTGTCTTATAATTTCACATATACATAATGTATGTCTAATGTCTCCATGCTTGAAAATTAATTGGCCTTTGTATCATCTCATATTTATATCCAGGTGAACAGGAAGCCATTTATGGGTAACTTCAAAGTTCCTTACTAACTTACCAGAAGTGAAATATAAATAATAACTTATTTCCTTTATAAAAATAAATCTGGGAGTTGTAAGTAAAATTTTAACAAACTAATTATCTAATGCTATGAAAGCTTACCAAGGGATCAGAGTAATTTTGGAGTTGTATGTGCCATCACAGAATCCCAAATTCCTCATTAACGTAAATACTGAATATTTCAGTGTACTTTATATACTGTACTAAATAATGCTTCATTTAAAATATTTATAAATATTAAGAACCAGACATAAAAGAGATTATATATTCATCATGAACACGTTTATATATTCATCATGAACGCAAAACACGTTTGCAACAGACTGATAAGAGTTATCTGGGGCAAAAAATATTTATGAGATAACATGATGACAACAAACACGTACCCATATAAGTGGATTTATAAAAATTCCAATCATATTACATTTGTTAATCATGGTAGATGCAATATTTAAAAGCATACATGAATGCCTATACAACTGATTCATGATTAGTGGTAACGTAATGTACTTTGGTTAGACTGAAGGTACTTCACACTGGACCAAAAGGTTCTAGGTTCAAATCCCACTTTATCCAAGCTACCACTGTTAGTGAAGAGTATATATGACTCATGAGCTACATCTTAGTGCAAAGGATTTAAGCTGAGGTGGGATCTCTAATACAACCTAAACATGACATTTGCTAGTTTCTAAATATTCAACATATGAACACTACCCTTTGTTGTGAGATTGCAATAATTAATTAAAAACCAATCACTCTTCTATAAATGTATCATTTGGGTTACAGTAAACAGGACATTTGTACAATGTCTTAATAATGCAAAAACAGTATCATGAAAGAAACAATCAATTAAACTGTGCGCTCAAACGGTATTTAACAGGTTTTACCCATGATTGTTATTTTTACTAAATGACTGCAATATTGTTTCATATTGGATTTCTCAAAATCGTTCCTGTAGCATTCACAAAAGGTATCCTTCATCAGATTCTTTATCGTGGTTACAGAATCACCACAATACCTAAACGTTAAATACTCCAAGTCTATATAGTTTACTTCATTTCATAACTTCACACGTTTACTGCTGGCCAGCAGCTTGGCAAAAATACTTCATTTATATGGCATTCATCTTGTATATGTGACCTGTTTTATCACTCTGAGTCATAACTTATGCAGAAATCAGCATTTTATTTTACTTAAAAAAGTCTTAGCAGTTATTGTAGTTAATAATAGTTACTGTCAATGTTCCTAATACAACTTTGGTAGCAATCCAAATATAGATCCTATCAGGTAGTCAAAAAGGGCAGCTCATTGGATATAGTTCTTTATTACTAATTAAAAAGTGGTTTGAAAAAAGCTCATCAAACTTTGGGCCTATCAGCATCAATAGCAGTTTTTGCGACAAACACAATGTTACATAAAGATTAGTGTATATATATATACATATATTCCTATAAAGCAATATGTTTAAGGAGATAATGCTTGAAGGTGACTCAAAGTGATTGAGCAGGTCACATATTGCAGGATGGTATGCTATGCTATGGCATGCTTTACAACGTTCATGCATTAGAAATACTGATAATCATCAAGGTCAGACTTTTTGTTAAGTGCCCTTAATATTACATACTTATCTAAGCATTTTAGTATAGTGCAATTAATATGTATGTACAATCAATTCCAGTGAAGTTATGTAGTTATCAAGAGATACTGAATTTGTAATTTCATGGGTAATAAGAAGATAGTGTTCTAGATTGTGTGCATGTTTTCTAATTAGGGAAGTATGAAGCAGGCATATTACTGCTTTTCAGTACACTCACAGAACAGGTTGATATGTAAAGATAATATAAAGGTGTGTACATACATAAGAATTACACTCTAGTAAAACTCTGATAATTATGTACACTGGGAACAAAATGGAAATGCATGACCATTGTTTATGAACTAAAGCAATAACACTGATGAAAATAATCATATTCCAGAAATTCAAATTCTGAGGTACAAAAGAGTGTCAGATTGAATGCTTCAATACTAATGATTAAACACAGGTCAGCATCTGTAATGCAAAATACAGAGCCAGGGTCTCTTGCCTGGCTGAGGGGTAATTCGAACAGATTGGCGAAACTGGGTCTTGGGTCACATTGACAACTGAAACAGCTGAAACCCAAAACCCACACATACACACTCATTAAAAAAGTGGAAACAACGATGACATCCATGAGGCTCAGACTGAAGGGCTGCCAAAATGAGAGCTGGTGTTTAGGTACATTCTAGGTATTCCTCACTGCCAGGGATTGCTCCAGTTCTTGCCTTCTCTGCTGAATCTGAGAGAAGATTATTAAAATGTAATTCTTAGTATAATTCTTGATGACTCAAGAGTGTGTTTAATGATGTGCATCTCAATAATTTTTATCTAACTGCATTTTGTAAATAGATAGCATGCAACAATATGTTTCTTGGCTCCCACAATCCTGGTCACTCCTGAAATAGCTTTGTATCAGAGCATATTCACCTTGCAGTAGAAATAGCGACTGATTGCCTCTTGAGACCAGGGCTGGTAGTAAAACTCTGCCCTTCTCTCCTCTTCTGGGTTTCCAACAACATCTGTCATCAGCTGAAATCAGAACGAAGTATGTCTATGAAGGATATCTGTCACCTTATCACTGGTCATAACTAAGAAGGTGTCACACCAGACACTACTCTGTTCTCTAGTTCAGTTTACTCTGTTCTCTAGTTTACCTGACATGCACAAGAATAAACCAGTAATAACACGGAGTGGGCAGGACATATAGAATCCTGGTTTGTTCGACAGCAAAAGAACAATCATCTGACACTTGGAACTGAGTTTGATTTTACAGACACGGTTGCACACAACGATTGAATTTTCTATATTTCTGCATGAATATGAACTAAAACATCATCTGATTTTTACACAAGTTCTAAAAGTACTCAGAGACCCCAATTAAACAAACAAGAAGGCAAATATGCTGGTCATTTATTTGACAACGAATGCAGAAAATATATCCAGTAATTGTTCATTAATCCAGCACACTGGCATGGAGGAATTTTAGCCCATTCCCATGTACACATCAGCTTCAACTCTTGGATGTTGATGAGTTCTCTCAAATGAACTGCTTGCTTCAGGTATTTCTACAACATTATTTTATTTTGTGTTATTTTATTTTACGGTCAGCATTTGGCCATTCCAACACATTAACTTAATTCTTCTTTAACCATTCTTTGGTATCACAACTTGAATGCGTAGGGTCATTAACCTGCTGCATGGCCCACTTTCTCTTGAGATTTAGTTAACTAAGAAGTGTCCTGAAATTTTCTTTCATAGTTTGCTGCCATAGTCCAGAAACCATTCTTTAATTCAATTGTATAATTTCAGCTTGTAATATTGTATATCACTATTTAATACTGGAGAGATTTCCTCAATAATTAAATGACCAAATAATACTTTATAATCTCATTTGATTCATTTGTTTAGCTTTATCTATGTTTTGGCCTTATCTTTTTTTTAGAAATATAGAAAAATCTAAAGGGATCACATTTCAAGTCACTGCACATACCAAATCACAAATATTTTCAACATTGCATTGATTTGGCCACTATTAGTGAAATATGGTGTAGCCGCAATTCAGAATCATTTTGATATATTATTATGCTGATTATTGGCAGACACCTGGAACATGATGGTGATATTTACATTCTGTTTATAGTTTGTTTCTTCATTAGTAAAGAAAATATGCAAACAGCTGCTGTGCACTCTGAAAAAAATCAACCCTAACTGCCAAAAAAATATATTTAAATAAATAAATTCTAAATGACCTGCCCACTGTGACATTCTTGATTTAATCATGTGTCTGTCAGGGAAAATGCAAGCTGAACTAGCAAACAGAGTAGTGCCTTGTTTTTGAAACACTGGGATGCAGTTTGAGTATTATCAGTGCAAGTTATAAAACAGTTGAAGTTTGACAGTTCTCATGATTGTGGCTTGTACATAATATCAAATCACCCCACTGCTTAACCCGACATTACAGCTGTGTGTGTGATAATCCAGTCTTAAATTAAATTTCAACTCACTTTAAGATCTCTACTCTGGGACTTCAGCCAGTCCTGGATGTAACCTTTAGGATCCCTTGAGAAGCTGAGCATGAAGTCTCTTTGAATTTTCAGCTGGTTGATGGATTCAATAGTCTCATGGATCTGAAATCACAAAGTTTGGACCTTAAATTGTAATACAGTTAGGAAGGAATGCCTCCACTCATAAGAATAACAGACTGTGATGTCTGTACCTTATTGTCCAGAGAGGCAATCTCCTGCTGATTAGCTGTCGAGAGTAAGAAGTTACTCATCTGAGCTTTGAGTGGATCCTCCACTTCGACATCTATATCATAGCAGGCTGTTTTCTTCTGGTCGTTTGGGTCCACACTACAACATATACAATACAATACAATACAATACAATACAATACAATACAGCATAATTAGAATATTACATCAGTAAGACCTAGATATTTACCCAGACTTTCTGACCAGTAGTGAATTTCAAATACTGGTTCCCGTGCTTGGAATTATTATGTAATTTTCCACTGCTGTACAAATAAGCCCGGTTTAATAACCATCCATTTTAACAATTACCATCTTATTTATTCTAATTTAAAATTATAATTATAAAAATTATAATACAGTTGTTGTAGCTTTAAGTAGTCAATCAACACTACAGATTCATGAGTTTTAGTGCAATAGTCCATTTCTGTGTGTGTGTGTGTTTGTGTGTGTGTGTGTGACTACCTTACGGTGTATGTCTACTTGCTTGTTAGCTCACGTTTGAAATAGAGACTGTAATAAATTGGTTGATGTGTTTAGAGACTTTTTACTTGTGTGTGGTATTTTACGTATTTGTAACAAGCTGTAAATGCTATTTATAAGTGTGTGTGTCTGTCCTATTGTAAGCAGTACTCGTTTGTTTGTTCCCTCACTTGTATAGTGTCTCTACCCTATAACTTTATAAACTGGTTCACATTTACTCGTTGTTTCTCTCTTTTATCTGGCTGATCTTCAGTGTTGTTCATAATACATTGTTCGTAATATCAATGCATTTTAGGCTTTCGTCAAAATACCTCAAGGCTGTTTTGAGGCGTCATGAGATGTCTCTGACACATTTATGTTATGGTTTGCACACAGTTGTATTGTGAAAATATCCTTTATATTTACATTAATGTAGCATAAAAATTCTGTGTGACTATTGTAATGTTCTGGCAACATCCAGATTTGTCAACGGCCATGTCAGTCAACAACCTGTTTCACAGAACGTTATGCAGTAATTAAATGGTGCGTACCTGAATCGTCAAAGCTTTTAACTAGTTAAATGGTTTAACTAGCAAAAATGGTTTGTTTTCAGTAATAAGCTACTTGACTAAAACCAAGAGCCCTGTATCCAAGGTGTTCTACTTTACAACACAAGTATTTATTTCTTTAATTAGGATGAACCTTTTTCACTTTTAAAGGTATTTGCATACATACATAAAGCTGTAGGAATTCTTTATACACACATGGTCTAGCTTGCAATCAGGAAGTAAGAAGAGGTAATGAAGCCGTATGCTTAGGAGAACTATGCTAGACTTTTGCTGAACTTTTGAACATGCAAACCTACTCCGGAACTGGTTCATATCCAAGGGACTTACTGTAGTGTATTATTATGCTCAGTTTTGTACTATGCCTCATTGATTTGCAGAACAAGCACCAGCGCAAGCCCAAGCTTCACTGCAGTTTGACTAACCTGATTACATGATTGATGACAATGGGGTCAGGGGGAAGCAGCAGGTTGGTGAGGCGCTGAGGAATTTCTGAGAACTTCAGCCGAGGGCAGTCAAAAATCTTATACAGAGACAATTAACAATGAACTGTAGCAGCAGTTATAATCTGCTGAATATATATAACAAATAATTTTTCCAGTCCCACAGAGACAACAAAATATCACAAGCATTTCACGCCCAAATAAGACTAACAGAATAGGCCCTTTAATTTGATTTCTTACCTGCTGAAAGTATTTATCGCAGTTAATGTACTCTTTGTCATGAGAGTCTTGAAGCTTGTTAGTTTTGATGTACTGCCACAAAGCTTGGATGATACAGGATCGTGTCTGAGTGTGAATTCCCAGCAGTCGAGCAAGCCGTGGATCCAGCTTAAATTGTGGTGGCTACAGTCAAGAGGAGGCATTTTGCATAAATAAACATATACAAGTATATAAATTTTTTTTTTGTACATTATCTTTCTGACTTTACAAAGGGAATGCAAATCAATGCCTTGTCACACGAATACGCAAACTGAATCAAGTGTACTGCAATTGTATGGTATGGATGATCTTTAGCTCCCTCACCTGATAATCCAGCATTAGCAGCAGTGTGCAACGTACATTAACATCACCCGGTCTTTTCACTTGAAAGCCATCAGTCTCCTGAGTGGTGGGAGTGCGGTGCCACTATGATCCAAAAAGGCAAAGACACACACAAGAAAAAACATCAGCCTTTTATTCCCCATGTAAATTATGCAAAGTGTGGAAAATGGCACCTAAACCAAACACAATGAAGTTAAGACAGCTGAGGGAATTACAACAAATAGATTTCTACATGTATCAAGCCATTCTCTGCATTAGAAAAAATATAACACATTGTAATGTTTATTCCTGTGTATAATCAAGATTAACATTACCTTACACAAAAGAGGTTCGTCCTCTATTCCAAGAACTGACTTTAAAAATGAAATGAAGAAATGAATTTATGATCTATAAGGCACTGCATGCATACATTATAACCTAACTCTTCACTCATTTCTACAGGGATTTCATGCTGTTCAATAAGTGCTTGCAGTAATTATAACATGATATCTGCATCTCCACTTTAACAGGCACTGTTTAAAGTGTGTGCACGGCTGAATCTTACCTGAGCCCTGCTGCTCAGCAGCTGAAAAGAAAAACACTTGAAGCTATTTGAGATTTGAAGGCAGCTATACTTACTATGCATGCAGCACTTGCTTATATGTACTATGATATACCGTACTGTCATTTTACATTTTACAGTAACCAGTTCTGGTCAGTAAAAGTTTTGTAACAAAGTATATTTAATGTTTTATTGCCACACCTATATAATGTAAAAACAAAGTTGGGTATTTCTGGTAAAGTTACCTGTTCTGTTGATATACTAAATAAAACCAAGTTAACAAAATGTTTACAGGCTTAATTCTAACATACAGTACTGTGCAAGGCCATTATTAGATTCGATATACCATTGGTTTACCAATGGTAGCATAGGCATATGTAATTATTTCTCTTAATTAGAATATAATACAGGATTTTTTTTGCATAATTAAAAAACTACAGTAGGCTCCAGTAGCACATATATAGTGTGACCTCTTACACTTGAGCAATGACATGATCTGGCAGCATCATTAGCATGCTAAGATGGCCTTTTTATAGTTCATAAAAGATTAATCAGGAAGTCTTTTTGGAAGAGTAGCAGCCAAGAAGCCATTTCTTCGAAAGGTGAACCGTATAAAAAAGCTAAGATATGCTAAAGTATACAAAGATTTAAATAAGGATCAAAGGAAACGATATTAAAATCTATTTTTGTCCGTCAACAAATTGTCCGTTACATATGGTCTTCATATCATTGTTAAAAAAGGAAATGGTGGACTAAGACTTTTGTACAGAACAGTATTTCTGGGTAAAAAATATTAACATTTTAAACTTACAACCTTTATTGCATTGTCTCAATCAAATATAATTTGTTAATGGTACATTAAGATTTAACAAGAAGATTTGTCAGAACTGATGCCCTCGATGGTTGCCGCTGTCTACGGTGGTAGTACACCCCCACGGAGACCCAGATTAGTGGTCTGATGGTAACATCTAGCCAGATTGGGCATCTCATGAGATCAACCCCCTATCTCTGATTGCTATCTATGTGCTGACACGGCATCCTGTACATGCTTATAAGTGCATCCTGCGTTCTCCAGGGTGGGTGCCAAATACTTCATAGCCTTCATCTACGCTGAATATACTTGTATAGTGTGTACTCAAGTAAACTTTATAAAAATCAAACAAAAGCTACATAAACAGTATACAGTACTGTGCAAAAGTTTTGTGATATGATACAAAGTAGTCAGTCTACAATTTGTTGTGTAAATTTGCTGTTCTCTCAACACACAGTTATTAATGTCTAAACCGCTGGCAACAAAAGCGAGTACACCCCTAAGTGAAAGTGGTCAAATGGTGCCCAAAGAGTCAATATTTAATGTGGCCACCATTATTTTCCAGCACAGACTTAACTCTCTTGGGTATGGAAATCACCAAAGTGTCACAGGTTGTTACTGGAATCCACTTGCACTCTTCCATGACGACATCACAGAGGCAGTGGTCGTCTTGAAGGTGTGTTTGGGGTCGTTATCATTATGAAACACTGCCCTGCAGTCCATTTTCCGAAGGGAGAGGATCATGTCCTATAGCACTCATGCAGCCCCAAACCATAATAATCCCACCACCATACTTGACTGTAGGCAAGATACATTTGTCTTTGCACTTCTGGCCTGGTTGCCACTATGTACGCTTGCAGGCTTTGCGCATCATCTTTAGAAGAGTTATTCTTCTGGGACAGCCATGAACACCGATTTGATACAGGGCATATGGTCTGAGCACTGACAGGCTGACTCCTTACCCCTTTAACATCTATTTTCAAAAGCCAGTTTCAGGAGATTATGCTGAACATGTACATTCAACTTTTTTGATTAACCATGATGAGGCCTGTTCTGAGTGAAACTGTCTTGTGCCATGTATTACCTCCAGTGAGTAGTACGAGAGAGTGTGAGAGCAATAACACTACATTTAACACTATTGCTCCCAATTCACACCTGAGACCTTAGATACGTAACAATAACTAATCATACTGGGAAAGGGAAAAATGGCCATTTGGGAACAATTTGCCAATTTTCATGTGGGAGTGTACTCATTTGTGTTGCCAGAGGTTTAGACATTAATGGCTGTATGTATGGCTGAGTTATTTTGAAGGCACAGCAAATTTGCACTGTTATGTAAGCTGTATACTGACTACTTTACATTGTATCAAAGTGTAATATCTTTAGTGTTGTCCCATGAAAAGATAAAATAGGTCCAAAAGTATCACAAAAAACAGAAGTGAGTAAGTGGACAAAAACCCTAAATAATACTTTACGACTATATGATTCTATATACAAAAAATGGCAAATACTTTGGAATGTAAGAGATCTAAAGGCTCACCTCCACTAGGTGGTTGTCTGGTCCATACAGGTCTTTATCCAGTTCAATCACCAGGCTTTTAAAGAAAGAGGAAAACTTCCTTTTCACTTTTCCTGGCTAAAAAGGAACAAGGGAGAAGTGTTTTAATAATCACCGTGTCATACACTGAGAATAGAAATATTAATATTGTAAAACTCTTCTTAAATAACAAATATTACTATTATATTAATATTAATATTAAGATAGAAAGGCAACAGAAACTCAAATAACCACTAATTACAACCAGTGCAGAACAGCAGATATGGGATATTTATTGGCACATTAGGGGCCTCCTAATACTGATCATCATTTAAATGTCACAGCCTACCTGAGTATTGTTTCTGAATATGTTCTTCCCTTTATGACCACTGTTTACCCACTGTCTGATGGCTACTTCCAGCAGGATAATGCACCATGTTACAAAGCTTAAATAATCTCAACCTGATTGCTTAAACAGTTCAGTGAGTTTACTGTTGTTAAACAACCTCCACAGTCATCAGATCTCAATCCAGTAGAGCATTTTTGGGACATGATGGAACAGGAGATTCCAATCATGGATGTGCAGCCGACAAATCTGCAGCAATTGCATGATGCTGTCATATCAACGTGAACCAAAATCTGTTCCACAAAGAAAGAAGGCCGCTCTGAATGCAAAAGGAGGTCCTACACTAAGAATGTAATAGCAAGGTGTATCTAATAAAGTGTATTTGCCCAGTGCAATGATGAGACATATTTCCACAATGCTTAATGCAGAATTAAAATGACTAGAGCTAAAACAAAAATCTACACTAAAATAGTCGTAAATGATTTAGTAAAATATTGTAATTATTCTGTTTGACCATGTTTTTTGTCAAGTCCTGTGTTTGAAATATCCACGAATCTGCAGAATTTGAAGCCATTTGCTTGATTTTAAATTTGTTTTGGTCTATGAGATGAAAAAAAGATATCATTCCATTCAAACCAGAGAGTGGTGCTACTGTGTAATATTGTCATCAGTGCCTGCTGTTTCCATTTGTGTGGTTAAACAGCATAATTATCCATTTGGACTTGGCTAGACATTCAGACTTTGGCTAGGATTTTTGGCTACTTCTTTGGTGAACCCAACATTCTTAGCTTCACTATCCAAGTGAAACAAGCAACCACTGCAGCTAATCACTGGTCAAACAATCAGAAACATATCTTCAGACTTAACAATATCATTGTTTATACTGGAAAAAGAGAAAGGAACATGTAGAGCATACTGTTGGGGGTTTTTATGCATGTTGCCTTTTCAACAAATAATATCACAGGCCATTTTGTTCCTGGAAAAATACTTTATTCAGATACTAAATACTGACAGATACAAATGTATGAAAGGATTAAGAAGAGGGTAAAAAAGTCAGAGGAGTCAAATGTGTTAATATGTACACAGGAGCAGAGGAATGGCCTCACTGTTAAATGGGGCATATTGCTGTGGTGGAAACTTGGAGCTGACCCAAGTAATATTAACCTCATAAGTCCAAAACACACATCGCTGCCATGAAGAGACTATGAGGTCAGTCAAAGGCACACGAGCTGCAGTTCAAAGATTTTTCAATTGCTCCAGCTCTAGTGTGGATGTTGGCATGCGGACTGGACTGTGAGTCAGAGCAGCTCTAAGCGGATACGCTAACACTTGTGTGGTCCATGAGACCAGTTCTATCTACTGTTGTGGCCTAGATGAAAAAAGTCTAATGATGTTCAGCATTAACTCATATCAGAATCAATACACCAATTCACAAACTGTATATAAAGCAACATCATTTGAGATAAAAGACAAGGTAAAGCAAATGATGTTTCCAATGGTTAGTATCAAAATTGGTATGATTATTATCTTATTACAACAAAACATGTTTAGATGGGAAATAAATGTTCAGGAGTAAAGACCTGATCAAAGTGTGTTTCTAGAAGGCAAACAGAACTTCTGTCTACCTCCTGTCTAGAGAGCTCGGGTATGCACCATTTACCATTTAAAAAATGGCACCAAGGTGTATCATGGGAAGAAGAGAATTTGGTGGGTGTATTTTGCTGGTTATCCTTCTGTCCTGGATTGATCTAGTACAAGGCACCAAGAGCTGCTACCGTGGTGGGAGAGATTTTTGGTCCTCAATGTGCAGCTCCCAGTCACCTCAGGTTGTGCAGCCACTAGTCAAAAAGGTGCTGCCTTGCCACAGTCCACTTGCCTCACTGTGTGTGTATGGTTTAATAATGTTGCAACAGGCAAAATAAAAAAAGAATCCGTTTCTCTGTGGTGTGCATGAGATGTAAGAATTAAAGCCCTGGTCCTTACATATAATGGATATTATTGCCTTCAAAGAAACAAGGCTATCATCCTCTAGTATAGTATAGACAGTATAGATGATAAGACAGATTATGTTCGGTCTTTAGATGTTTCAATTCAGATTAAATAACTAAGTTGTTACAAATTTTTTTTTGTAGCCATTTGCTAAAATGAAAAAAGTTTATTTTATGTCTCATTAATGTATACTCAGCATACCATCTTGCAAAAAAAACAGACATGTAGAAATGTTTGTAAATTTATTACAAAATAAAAATATTACATGGTCATAAGTATTCAGACACTTTGCTGTGACACTCATATTTAACTCACAAGCTGTCCATTTCTTCTTATCATTCTTGAGATGGTTCTACTCCATCATTGGAGTCCAGCTGTGTTTAATTGAACTGACTGGACTTGATTAGGAAAGGCACACACCTGTCTATATAAGAACTCACAGCACATGTCAATGCAAATAAGAATCATGAGGTCAAATGAACTGGCCAAAGACAGAATTGTGGCAAGGCACAAAAAAAAGGTTACAAAAAAGTTCTGCAGCACTCAAGGTTCCTAAGAGCACAGTGGTCTCCATAATCCTTAAATTGAAGAAGTTTGGGACGACCAGAACTCTTCCTAGACCTGGACATCCAACCAAACTGAGCAATTGTGGGAGAAGAGCCTTGGTGAAGGAGGTAAAGAAGAACCCAAAGATCACTGTGGCTGAGCTCCAGAGATACAGTAGTGAGTTGGGAGAAAGTGCCACAAAGTCAACTATCACTGCAGCCCTCCATCAGTCGGGGTTTTATGGCGGAGTGGCCCGATGGAAGCTTTTCCTCAGTGCAAGATATATGAAAGCCAGCATAGAGTTTGCCAAAAAGTGAAAGACTCCCAGACTATGAGAAATAAGATTCTCTGGTCTCTTGAGACGACGATAGAACCTTTTGGCATTAATCCTAAGCGGTATATGTGGAGAAAAGCAGGCACTGCTCATCACCTGCCCTATACAATCCCAACAGTGAAACATGATGGTGGCAGCATCATGCTATGGGGTTGTTTTTCAGCTGCAGGAACAGAACGACTGGTTGCAATTGAAGGAAAGATGAATGCGTCCAAGTACAGACATCGTGGAAGAAAACCTCTTCCAGAGTGCTCAGGACCTCAGACTGGGCCGAAGGTTGA
>JAUZSV010429553.1:0-10347 GCA_034780495.1 Parotocinclus cesarpintoi | reverse complement strand
CACACACACACACACACACACACACACACACACACACACACACACACACACACACACACACACACACACACGTCAATGCCAATTTAGCATAACCAATTAACCTAACATGCATGTCACTGGACAGAGAGGAAACCGGAGGACATGCAGGGCCCAAAAACTGTGGGAGGAAACCGGAGTACCAAGAGTAAACCCACACAGACAAGGAGGACATGCAGGGCCCAAAAAGGACCCAAGCATCGAGAGTAGGGGTGTGTGATATGTATCGTGCACAATGCTGTATTTGCTGTTTTAACAATCTGCATGGAGGTGGTTTGGCTTTGAAAAGATAGATGTTGCTTAAAAGATGTCCATCTGCAAGTTTTGTGGGAAATCGCTTGCCATTAAAGACAGCTTGACAAACAAACTTATTTCTAAATATGCAAACTAATCACCCTGTGGTGTTTGAAGATTTGAACTTTGGAATGTCTGATGTCCTTGAGTGTTTTAAACCAGCCAAGGCATCAGCACTAAACACACTCAGCAAGCCTTAGGGGGAGCAACAGATGGCATGATTTCCTAAGATTTAAATTTCCTTCAGTTATTTCCACTTATGTCATTAGTAAATTACAATTAATGTCCTATTAACAAGGGCAAGCTAGTACAACTTTTACAAACACATTTTTGAACGATCCAAAGTATCATCTAATTATTATGTGGCAAGAGGTACTTTCTGGAAATGGCCGATCCTAAGGGCCTGGGTTCAAGTTCTGATGTGGTGCATTTACAGATCCCTGGGATAGACTGACCTTCTCTGATTGTGCCCAGTGAATTCCAGGCTAGGCTAGGCTTCAGGCCCTACCCACAGCCCTGAACTTGGGTAAGTGGGGTAAAATGGAATGCTTTGTTTTGGTTGCTTTACAAAATGTAAAATAAGAATTGTATTTTTCTATTTGAATGCTTGTTTTATTGAATAATAACATTTAATAAGCAAATAAAATGATTCAAACTGTCATACATAAATACATTGTATGTTATTTTGTATATTACAGTGTAATTCAAGAGGAAGGAGAAGGACAATAAAATACCTATATTCTATTCCAAATTACATCTTGTTGAATACCACACTAATGAAATATATACACAGATATCCATTTCTAATATACATACATTGTAAATTCCTTTATTTTGTAAATTTTGTTCTCTCTTCCTATCGCTACTTGGTCTGCCCTTTGGCCAGATGACCTGTAAAACCCTATTACCCCTGGCAGTAAACAGCAGCTGATTTTTAAAAGCAGCTCTGACAGTGACAACATGGCTATAAGAGATACATCAGTGCTGCCCTGGCATGCTCAGTGTCTGCAGCTGTGTCTCAGGCTATTTGCCCCATTCAGTATAAACCTTAATAAAGTAGCTGCCATCTAGTGCACTTGTCTGGTGGAGCACTGATTACATTAAGTGCACCACTTTACTAAAACGCAATGTAGTGGAGAATCAAAACACTTGGTTGAGATAAAGTGCGTTTCTTGTGTTACTGAAAGCAGAATTTAAAGTCTAAACTAAAAGCTCAGTAAGAATTCTGAAATTATATATGGCAAAGTGTACATCCAGTACAATTAAAGTAAAACTGTATTACATATTTTCAGTTCTCACATTACCTACAAACAATGTATTCATTTATTAATGCGCAAAGTAAAGTGGAATTCCCTCAGATCTCCTTTCACAAACCTTAGAGCAGTCACTAGACAGTGAGTCAGAGGGGCTTTTGCTGGCTTTGCGATGCTGATATGCCTGGACTTGAAACAAAGGAAGCTCAAATTTAAATAAGTTTTAAGGCTGACTGAATTTCCCCCATATGTAGAGTAGTCTATTTTTTCTCCCAAAATGTTCAGTAAAGTGAAAATATTTAAGATGCTATACAGACATACAAAAATGCCTCTTTTTGTATTGATGTGCTTTATTGAATGTTTAGATTTATTTATATAGGGTTGTATAGAGATTTAAAAGGCACTTTATAAAATCTTATTTATATTTAATAAGTAATATGGCAAATACTAATTGGAAAACAAAACTGAAAGAATTTCCAACCCATCATTATGTCAGATAATTATTTGTACCCCAATGTTGCAGGAAAGGGTTCATAAGCCCTGTCAAATTCCCAGATTTCTGCCTTAATTGCTTGTAAGGTCTGCGCTCTGATTACGTAATACAACAGTTCCCTCAATCCTCTGTCCCTAATGTGGTGCACTGCGCCGTCTATTTATTATTATTTAAATTATTAGTTTAGCAATTTATACTTGTTTTAAAATTGACATGCATCATCTTCAGGCTTTTTTATTAGAAATATTTTAATTAAAGTGCAAGTTGGCCAGTATACAACGCATCAAATCAGCATTTTATAGGGCATGCAACCTCCATTGACCACATTTCAAACTGTATTTAATTTGCCAACTGAAGAATTTGTCCCAGTAGGCATGGACTGTGAATGTCAAATCACTGTTCCACATAGTACAGCTGTTTGTGTATTATCAGTTCAGGCAGAACGAGTTTGGCCTTTGAGCTGCACGCTGATGCGGTGGTTAGCGCTGTTGCCTCAGAACTCCTGAGACCTGGGTTTGAGCCCCATATTCGCATAGGTTTTCTCCGGGTACTTTGGTTTCTCCCATGTAAACTATCAATGTACACAATGTTTCTTGCAACTGTACACATCAAACTACACATGTGAGTTATCAGTTATTACGGTAATTATTTTTTGCACCCATGATTTACCTGTTTTATAGCTAAACATTATTCTGGTATAATAGTTCAGCAGATGCACCACAAGACACTATATATCTGAAAAAACGTATATAATTAACAGGTTTCTGCACACACAAATACACTGTGCATTGTTTAACATATGTAATATGTACATTTTAGGCATATACATGTACACATACATGGGCTATTTACCTACAACTACAGAACACAGGAGAGGACACTTAAAGGAGAGGAGGGCTTACCACTGTTGCCTCACATGTCCAGTAACCCAAGTTGCTGCTTTGTGATCATTTGCATGTCCTGTTAATTATCTCTGGGTTGACGTGGGTTTCCTCTAGGTCCCTCACGGCCCTGACTTAGATCACTGAAGTGAGTAAAAATACCAAATTATATTACAAGCAAGCAGACATTTTTGGTTGCAACTGAAGAAAACTAAAATCTCATTTAAGTAATAATACTAACAACCTAAACAACAAAGGCAAGAAATATAACAATTATTACACAATATGAATTCACATCAGTTGCTTTTCACGTAGAGGTCCAAGGCTATGTAATTTGCATTTAAAATCAGAAAACATTGAAAGCCAAAATTATTTTAAGATACACAATTATATTCATTTAAAGCACACGATTAAAACACACTAATCAATGATGAAATGCAATACCTTTAACTGTTTTGGACTACTGATCGATGTGCAGTATTTCATTCTTGCTGGTGCCGCAGACTTTACCCTAAAGGTTCACATTGCACCATCTAATGGCCAGTCGATGTAACTACGCATCTACAAGTAGTTCGTCGTCTTCTAATTCTAATTAAGTATATTTGTTCGTCATCTGAACATGCACTACATTTTAGCAGCATTATTAATATTTATTATAAGAGCATGCGCCTCAAAGCTCCGAGATCCCCGGTTCGATTCTGACCCTGAGATCCGTCTGTGTGGAGATTGCATGTTATTCCTGTGTCTGCAGGGGTTTTCTCTGGGTACTCCACTTTCCTCCCACATTAAAAAGACATTTGTTAGGTTTGATATTTTCAAAGTCGATTTTAGTGTGTGAACGTGTGTATGATAGAGTTTATGTGCGCCCTACAAAGAACTGGCAAACTGTCTAGGATTATTCTTGCCTCGTGCCCCGTGTTGGGTGGTAGACACCGCCTCTCCTCCGACCCTGACTGAGATAAGTGGATAAGAAAATAATTGAATGATAAAAGCAGCTGTAAAAATATTTTGATAACTGATATTTTTAAACACTATAATGATTTCAAAACCATTTTTCTCTTTAGCTGATGATACTTCACAAGAATAGATATGTACAGATTTTAGTGCAGTACAGTGTTCATGAACTGTATAAAGTACTTTGGTTTTAGTGACACTTCTAGTACATAACAGCCATAAAACTGAATTTACATATACATAATAATAATTAAAAAAAAGGACATTCTTAACTTCAACAATTGTTTAGGTCGCTATTATTGCTATTACTAATACTACTTTTAAAAGTACTACAGTACAACAATAATTGTATTAATACTATTGCTACTACTAATAAGAATTGAATAGTATAAATAATAAACAACACTATTTATGTTTAGAACTTGCCTTTATTCTTTATTTTTATTGTTGTTGTTTTGGACATTTCTTTGTTTGTTTGTATTTGCTTTTGCTTTCTCTACCAATACCAATGGTAACATGGTGGATTTTCTTCTATTACTACCACTTCATTATTACAAATACTAACAATAATAACAACATATTTATAAAAGCAACACTAATAATAATCAATGTTATTTTTGCTGGGATAAAAAGTATATACACGACTCACAAACATTAGGGGATATTTCATTAATGCAGATTTAACTTTAAAGTATCCCCTACTTTTTGTGAGCAGTATATCTATTTTCTATATAAATATTTAGTATTTTGAGTGTGTAGCATTCTGGGAAGCACCCAGCACATGCGAATGTTAAGCACACTGGGTTTATTTCGTTATACAAATAAGAGTTTTATTTTGTTACAACAGCCCTAGTTATAGGAGTTTTTAAATGAGCAGTTATTGTATTTAGTCATATCTATGCATTTCTGCAAACTGAGGCAGGGGAGCTCCTAGCAGACTAGATACCTCTTTTCATTCTTTTAAGAACTGTTTATCTTGCTGTTAAAATAAAGAGATTTATTATGAGCAATTTTCCTAGTGTGCCTCTTTTTTGTCCATGTTACATCAAGGTCACAATTGGGATGGTCCATTGTGGAGCAAAAGCCAGCTGTAGCACCCCTTGTGAAAAACTGACCAGGACATGGTGGATGACAGGACCGCCGAACCAACAGCGGCTGCCAACAGGGGCTGGAAGATGGCCGGTGTGAGAAGACAGTGATGCATGGAAGCGGCTTGATGGCGGTGCACAACAGCGAGTGGCTGACAGAACCTTTCAACATTGCAGCAACAATGACAGAGCATAGCAACCATGGGTGAGCATACTTTCACTGAAGCTAAGTACTTTGGTCTGCCACCTCTGCCCACACTTCCCTTTGGCAGTGCAGCAAGACCTGCTTTTGGAAGCCTTTTGGAAGCCATTTGGGGCACACTTATTACATTCAACTGGCAGTCAAGAAAGCTGAGAGAGTGGGACCCACCCATACACATACCCGTGCCACACCGTCTCTCGCCGCACTGTTGCTTGGTTGCCACCGAGTACGGCAAGAAGGAGACTGTACAGCAAGCTAACACCGAACAGTGTACACCGTCACAGGTTATGTGTTGGTGGTGCATGACGCAAGGACACAAATCATAGCACTGCAGGAACCTGAAGCAGGGCTCCACGACTTTCCGGCCTCCTCACCCTTTTGTGTAATTAGTTGCTTCAGACAAAAACTCCAACTACAATAGGCCATAAACCCGACCCCAGGTCCACAATTTCCACTGTCAACCTTTCTGGGTAATAACTGGAAATCTACTGGCAGTGGGTAATGGGAGAAGCTGTAAATATGCTCAGTCAGCAGCAGATGTTCAGCTGAGTGGGCTGCAACTTTTGGTTTGCCCTGGATCATAAGAAATGCATTATGGGACTGGACTTTCTTACTGCCATACATGCAGCACTGAACTTGCACAATGGTTCGCTTCAGATAGTGCATGCCATTTTCATTGACCAATCCCAGCACGTGCTCAGAGACAGTAACAGAGATTGTCCTCAAAACAGCTCAATCATGAAGTTAGTCCTGGCCCACGATCACAAAAGTACTCTAGCAACGGAATAGCACCAAAACTGAACACACAGCATTAGAAACTTGGGAAATCTTAAATCATTTATGGACTTATTTGCATCAAGTGAATGCACACATGCTTGGTATACTGACGCCTATCCTATTGCATCTGCCTTTGCTCAGGCCAAATGGCAGATCGCCACTGATGAAATCAAAATATGGCAACTGCCAGCTTCCTGTGGATACTACTATACATGCTGGGCAAGAAAAACTATTTCGAGCAGAGCTTCTGTGTGCACTATCACCGTTTAAACATTGTTACTAAACTGGACTCGTATCCATTGCCATGTAATCCGCCATGTATCTGACCCGTACAGGGAGGGGGTGAGGGGGTGAGGGGCTGTTGACAGAGAAAAGGGCATGTGGCATTCTTGGCAGAACCCAGCATGCATTGAAGGTCTGGAATGCTGGGCTTATTTTCATTATTAATATCATATCCTAGCATTTCTGTACATTTAGTTAGCTACTATATTCCTATGTTATTTAAGGGATCTCCACGCCTCAGTAAAGCAGCCTAGCCATATTTATTTATCAAGCTTTTATAACAGAAAAACGCTTATTATCTTGCCTTGTCCCCTTCCTCATTCAAGATACAATAATTGTAACAATATTGAAAACAGTACTAGTGACAAATTTGTGACAATTCTACATTATATTTGTATTAACAGTTGTTATAACTCCTAGACTAGCTAGAATGTCCAAAGAAAACAGTTTCTCCAACCCTATATACATAAGTTATGGTTTTATAAACACTCGACTGTGTTAATTTCGGGTATAATAATGATTTTGACATGTTTAATTACACATATAACTCACCTTTACTTATAGTACGTTTGTGTTATTTGTGTTTTCCCTTTCCCGTTTCAGAAACTTGTTTGTTTGGCGCGTGTCGTTTGAGCAACAGCATCGAGACGTCTTTATTACCGACCTTGACTGGGAAAAACCATTGTACGTTTAAATATAGGGGGAACATAAGTGATGGCAGAAGAGAATATGCATTCAAGAGTCTCCATCTAAAGAATTGACACATTAGCTTACAAGTAATCTTAAAGTTCAAATACATAAAAAATAGATTTAGATCAATTGTAAATGTATAGTTCTATAATTAATATAAATGGCATAAACTATGAACCCCCCTGTTTGGTTCGGGATTCTAAGATTCGTCCTAACTTTCCTGTACGACGAAGACCGTGATTATGATTAGTCAGCGTATTGTGTAAAAGTGTGAAACGGATTATTCAGTTAAGTAGTAAAATCTGAACATTAAAGTTATATTTTGGAATGTAAAAACATGTGTCATGGACCGGGATCTTATAAGGAGAGTTTGAGTGGAGTTGAAGAGACCAAGAAGAGTAACACCTCCATGTTTCTACAAGTGACGAAACTTCGCGGAATTGGGATGATCAAGCTGTAACGGCATATCAAAACACGCTTAACTTTAAATAGCATTTACTTTTTTTACTTTGTTGTTATTTACAAACATGAAACCGTCGTCTTAGTTCTCACATGCAGCGAATGCCTGCTGACTTTTTTTATTATTATATTTAACAAAAATATTTTTATTTCCTGTTATAATAATTATTTTTTAATACTTAATAAAAGTCAACTTAAAATAACTGGCCCAAAAGCAAAACCTTGCGGATTAACAGCAAAATCCTAACACTCGAGGGACTCGCGTACCGAAGAGATCAACAAATTTAATTTGGAAGTATGATAGCTGTGGATGGAAGATCAGAGGAAGATGTAAAGTTAACAATAGGGCAATCTAGAACAGCATTCAACATCTTAAACTAGCTGAAAATCTGAGAACATTTCTCTAAAGACCAAGTAAAGTATCTTTAACTGCAATGTCAAATCTGTACCTCGATCTGAAACATGGAAGACCACTATCATCACAAATAAGCTTCAGACATTCGTAAACCACTGCCTAACACACATCCTTTGGAGCTTCTGGCCAAACACAATTAACATCACGATGAACATCATCCTATGGAAACCAATAGAGAAGTGCAGATCTGGATTGGTCACACACTGAGGAGAAACAAAACAGCTGTAAACCAAACAGGCACTGACATAGAACCCACAAGACAAACAAGGAAGCGGTCACCCCAAAAACACCTGGAATAGAAGCACAGAGCAAGAGTTCAAGAAAGAAGGGCTGACATGGCAACAGCTGGAAAGGATGGTCCCAAGATGAGGGTTGGGGTGATTCATCAAATTTGTTCTAGTTGTGTTCCAAAAGGAATACAAAGGCCTAACTAACTAACTAATGGTTCTTAAGGTCCATGTGGATTGGATCTTTGTTAAATGGTGCATACCATAATTTAAATAATAAATAAATAAGAAAACTTTAATTAGAAAAATTTATTTTGCAGCATGGTGCCACATTGGTCAGAGTATCAGATGTAGAAATTCAATGATTGAGTGAACGTTTGTAATATTAGTCTAGGCAAATCTAAGCTACAAGTTCTTATTTTCAGTGGAGCCATGTTACAAAAACTGCACAAAAGTAATTGAATCGTAAGAGACAGAACTACAGACATTATAAACAAGACCTTATAAACATCCACAATCCCATTTAAATGCACACTATGTACAATCCAGATTTTTCTCGCCCTGTAGATAATGGTGTTTGCTCTGTAAATACTAATGCTAAGTTTAATTGATTACTGTTTATTCATCTAATGTTGTTTCTTCTAGTTGGGGCGTTCCTCTGGCTATCACGATAGCAGCTGTGTCTCTACAGAAGATTGGCTACGATGCATCAGAGGTATCTGTTGGCTGGTGCTGGATCAGCATTCAGGAAGAAGATCACGTGCTGTGGATGCTGCTGACTGCTAAGATATGGGAGCTTCTAGCTTACGTCACACTGCCTGTGCTTTATATCCTCATCAAACGGCACATCCACAAGGCGGTAAGCAGCCTGGTTGTGCTTCTGCATTAAGTACAGATAACAGATATAATATTTACAAGCTATATCGTATTGTAGCATACAGCAATTGATTTAAAAAGGATTTTAAAAATATGTACAATATGCTACTGTTAAGTGTCTGCTCACTAGAGCCTTCGCTGGATGTATTTTGAACAGAGAAGTAATACAAATTATAATACATAATTTTAATAATAAAAATAAAACATGAGGGTAGAACAGTTGGTAAAAAAAAAACATTTGCTAACAAAACCTAAAAATTATAGCAGTAGATTGGCCAGTCAAGGACCACTCCCACTAATCTTTTAATACTCCACCCACACATTTGCAGTTGTTAGCTAAACCCCATGATACAAAGAAAACCAGGTTTAGCTCCCTATAATTTCAGACAGGGGTTATTGGTAACACTCAATGTGCAGTGTTTGTTTAATCAGCACCTCAAATAGGCTCAAGTTAACGCTGCCGTTTGGTTTAGTCTTTGTGTGTGTGTGTGTGTGTGTGTGTGTGTGTGTGTGTGTGTGTGTGTGCGCGCGCCCTACGGTGGATTGGCGCCCTGTCTGGGGTTGTTCCTGCCCTTGCGCCCATTGTTGCCGGGTGGGAACCAGCTGGGCCGTGACCCTGTGTGGATTAAGTGGAAGATAATGAATGAATGAATGAATGAATGAATGAATAAATAAAATTTGAAAGTCAGTGAAACTGTTAATAAGGTGCATGCTTTAATATTGACGCAGTGGCAAAATGTAATATTGGCACAGTATTTTCTGCTCTGTTTAGACCTCAATAATACTATTGACTTGTATCTAACCTTTGATCATAAATTGCAATAAAACTTTATATATTATTGTGTTAACCATTTTTATTAATCTATTAATATTTATCTTGATATAGAACACTGTTAATGAGTTTATTATCATTAACACAGTAAGAATATATACAATATTTTTTTTTGCTCAACACCAAGAATGCCAGAAGAAAAGAAGAAAAATAAAAGAAAATTACAGTTAAGCAACAGAAAAAAAGACTAAACAATATAAAAATACAAGCAACATACAATTAAAGTCATATATAATATGGATATTATTATTGCTGGTATAAGTATGGCTAGTATGTGCAAATTGTTAAATTATAGATATGTGCTGCTGTACATAAATGAACAGGTGCTACAGTAAAGTGACAAAAGTGGCATGTAAACAAGTAGTCAGTAAAGTGCAGTATTCAGGAGTCTGATGGCAGTGCATTTGATTAGGCAAGAATACCAAGTTCATACAATAATACTAATTATAGATGTATATACATACAGTTACATTTTTTTAGGTTCTACATTATGGGGGTGAAAATTATGTATTGCGGGGGGGGGGGGTGCAGTAAAAAAAAACAAATACGCATGTTTAGTGGCAAAGCCGAACGTTTGGAAAAAGTTGA
>JAUZSV010429542.1:0-10348 GCA_034780495.1 Parotocinclus cesarpintoi | reverse complement strand
CACACACACACACACACACACACACACACACACACACACTGTTCCTTTAATATTTTATATATATATATATATATAACCTGGTCAGTATGCAAAGACAAAAGAAATGCAGTAGCTGTAGAAAATCACTATACCACTATAAAAAAATCCTTCCTTTTTGACACATGACACTTAAAAATCTTCCAGATACAATTTATAGAATCATTTTAAAATGCAAAATCTCTGGTTTGGGTAGGTGATCAGCACGTAGAGTAACCATTATAATCTTTCCACTATAATCATTGTAATAATTCTTTACACCTAAGGCTAATCAGTCCCAAATTGTAGTAATTTAATTACTTTAGATTAAAGCCCATTGTACCTTGAGGATTCCACTATTAGTAATGTTAACATTTAGTGTAAAAAATGTAAACTTGGTTAAATCACATAGTTAGAAGAGGTATGCAAAAATAAGTATTTTAATTATCCCTCAGACAACCATTCCAAGCATTAATATGAAGTGGAACATCTAAGACACTAGCAACACCTTTCTTAAATTGGGCCTTCTCTAAAAACTGGACAACCATCTCAGAGGATCTTTATCAATGAATTTTCCAAGATGGCACTGGTGACTTTATAGGATGTTAAAAACTTGACTGGTGGGTCTATGCATGTGATATTCTACACAAAGCTGCTTTATGGCAGGATAGAAAGAAGTCTCTTCTGAAAAGTGTCACAAGGAGTCTTGTTTGCTCAGTTGCCTTGTGTCATAGGTTTCATGGTATGATAACTGTGACTGAAATTCAAGCACAGTGTTTGGTGGAAAAACAAGTACACCTCTTAGCATACACAATACCGACTGTGGTATATGGTGGTGATGTTATATTGTGGGAGTGTTTTTTCAGACCATTTGGTCAGTATCGAAGGATTAAAAGATGCTGCCAATGCGAAAAATAAGCAAGGGAAAGCTTCATGTTTTACCCAAAAATATCATGGTCAGGGTCTCAATGTAGAAGTCACTGAATGCATGCAGAGGTACGCTCTGAACAGTGCACCAGTCCATCACAGTGCAAGGCAAAGCCTGACTGATTCATGATTCAAACTCATGACCCTGGGAAATTATGTATCCAGCAGATGGTTCTTACCATAGTTCTACAGTTAGAAATTTCCAGAATTGCTGCCTTACTCTAGTTACTGTAATGTTATGAGGCAACATTTTTAAATAAAGCTGGAAAACATTCTATTTTATATTGGTTTTTATTTCAGGCTGTAAGCGAAAAAAAAAAAAAAAAAAGGTTTCACAGGGGCCTGTTGTTTTTGCTTTAGGCATTGTAACATAATCTTGCACAAATATACATTTTCATTTAGTTTAAACTTATAAAAAGGAAGAGTCTGACGTGTATATATAAGGCAGTTGTTGTCAGTAGTGCTGTGGTCCAGTAAAGGTAAATTCAGCAGCTAACTATGTACATATCCACTCATTTACACAGTTCCACACGTGCACACACTTCAAAAATATGGTCATACATTTACCTGTACCTACATTCTTCTGTAATGAGTGTAAGAAAATACACATTCCATTGAACTGTAATTGCATATCTTGTTAACATCAAAGCTCTTTTGCAATGTCCCAAAGAAGGTTATGAAGATGGGGAGGATTTTCTGTTGTATATATCAACTATCATGCAGACAGGAAAATATCTAGGCTTATCTGTAATCTTGTACTGTATCGTCCTGTCTCTGATGTTGTCCCAAACACATTTTTTTTCCTCTTTAATTGATTTGGCGTCAAAAAGGCCAAGTGCAAACTTATGACGTTCTGAATTAGAAGTACATGTAATCTGAAATCGGTTAAAGAGAATCATATCTGTTAGCTGTCAAGCATTGCTTCAGAAATAAAAAACAGATCTGTTGTTGAACTCATAACAGTGTAGATGAAAGTAGAGATATTTTGATTATTATAATTGAATTGGATACATATGTATAGATATTTTGGGTCAAATCCTAAACGTTACAAAATCTATAAAACTTTGGTTAACAAAAAGCAGTTGCTTTGAATGTGGCTTCAGTTGTAGGCATCCTTTCACCTCTAAATAAGTTTTCTTTGTAAAATTTATATAACCTTTCCATGCTGGACCCATGGTTTAGAATGACATTTAAATGTCAGACTATCAGCACAGTTGGCTGAAGGACAGTCAGTTGTGATGCCTCGTTACATCAGATAGATGCAGTAAGAGAAAGCTAGAGCTCAAATGTTGTCATGATGCCAAGCCATTTGCCTGAAACGGTGTTGTTTGATTTAGTGTAGTCTTATATTAACCATACTGGACAATGCTAGCAGGTAACCATTTTCATTATTTAAGTGCTATTATTTTTCTGTTAATAAATTAAGTTAAAATTAAAATGTTAAAATTCAGAAGTCAAAATCGACATGCCATATATACTTCAATGTCATATATACTTGCAGGTTTTTACCAATGTTTGAAGTCTGATATTTTTTGCTCAAATTTGGGGACAAAAACGGACTATTAGTAACAGCTTGGAACACAAGACAATTTATGCTTCTACCAAATGTTTTTGATCAAACGTCTTTGCTCACCTACTCTTGCACTGATAAAATGTAGCATGACAAGTAATGGAAGCTTGTTGCCTCCATTATAACATTGATTCCATTGTATGACTCGGATTGTAAGACTTTTGTAATGTTAGTAATGGAAGGAAATGACAGTAAAGTAAAGTAATGACAGGAATGTAATTGATATGTTTTACAAAATATGTAAAGTATATATAGTGACTCAGGGTGTACTCACAATATGCCTGAGCATGATTTCCCCTCCTCCCCTGCCCCCCACTAAGCTGTTTAGAAATGCGCAATGTTCTGGGCCCGAACACGCTTATGTTATCACAATATTACTTTTTGTAGTGCTGTAAAGAGCACAATAGGCTTTATAGTTGTTTATACTTTCAAACTTTTGGAGTCAACCAATACACCGTATATATTTACTGATTATGTAATACAGCTACTTTTGAATTCTTAAAGAGGCAGCTGAAGTTATATTCTGTGCATGGGCACAGTTAGCAATCACATGGCATGAGTACTCTCCTGAACATGGCTGAGCAATCACACTAGTAAAAGAAATTGCAATTTGGGGGTTAAAATTGCTCAGGCACGAGACTGATCACCTAGTGTGAATACATCCTCAGACTCTAAAAGTCTCATGATCCTTTTTGCCCAGCAGTGGTCGTCAAATAGTTAGTCATTTTTTAAAATTGATTTGACACTAGCACTTTACTAGGGTGGGGAAGAGAGAGGCTGGAGTTCAGGAGTGTGCTGATTTTGGCTCTGAAACAACTAAACCAGATCTACTTGCAGTACATGTCGTGTTTATAGCAAAGGGGCAAAACAATTGGTTGGTTACAGTGCAGAAGTGCAAGTTTGTGTTTTTTTAGATAGAATATAACAACCATATCTGTATACCAAATCGGGACAGCACGTTGTTCCTCCTGAAAAATGGTGCAAAATTGAACACGAGTTGAAGAGTACGTGACAGTGCTGTGATTGTAAATGTTGCAAATGGACATTACAACTTTATGTAACATATGCTAGCTGGCAAAATGAGTAATTTAGCGGAAGTTATCAGCTAATCTAGTTTGAATTTGAGTATCTTTTAGGAGACATTCCATTAAAAATTGCTAATTTTTCAGCTGGATAAGCCATTATGATAGCAAGTTTGCATACTGACCTTTAGATGAAGTAAAGTTATCAAACAAAAAAATGACATTGTGCCTAATGGCCTGTTTGTTCATTTTTTATTATCACCACATAGCGCCTTGTAATTTAAACCAACAGGTACTTTAATCATGTAACGCAGTGCACAAAATTCACGATTTAGTACATAATGTACATAATAAAATTCTACTCACTTTTACTTGTATAAGGCTTTTACTGTTCCCCATGTTTGCATATAAAAGGACAAGGACAACAACAAGGGAGGGATGCAGGATAGAGCTCTGGCAGAATACACTGTTCCCAGCTAAGGAAAGAAATCTTTTTATTTGGGGTGCTTTTGGGCAGAGCCAAATACACATTTGAAAGCCTGGCTAAATGAGTTAATCTGTCCAACAGAATGCCCATGATAATTCAGTGTGAGTTTGTCCTCATCAACAACGTAAACATTTAATGGTTTCCATAGTGACTTCTATTGAAAGTAGCAGTCTATTCAACTCCTATTATACAGTGTCAGAAATAAAGTAGCTTTTACAATGGTAGGTATATGGCAATTTGCATGCAAGCTTAAAAATGCTAAACATTGGCATTGTTGTGTGCAGCTGCACAGAGAAAGTCATGAAGTCTGTTTGCTTTTTAGTAGATGTGCAGTGCAGGGATGTACAAGTAAATCTTTCCCTCTAGTTTTATATGACTTCAATAAGACTGGACATGTTTAAATCGTTTAAACCCAACAAGTATGGACCGATGAGCGTAGATCTGCATTCTTACTTATGGGAATGAGATATACAGCAGTCTTACTGTGTGATTTTGAGTACTATTGTACAGCAATTTTCAGAGTTATTTTGCTGGTGTTTTGATCACCGTCCCTGCTATGTCACAAAATATCCATGATTCACTCTGATGTTTAAATGGGATATGCCTTAAGTAAATACAGATGGGTTTTTGCTGACTTCTCTGCTCCTTCTGTGTACTGCTAAGTATATACAGATGTGCAGGAACAAATCTAAACATGCTGCCTTAATCCGTGATCATCCTGACTTTTGGAGAATGCTAAATGGTGAAAGGACTACAAATGCTTGTCTAATATTAATTGGCCCATATGCAAATAACAGCGGTGTCATTTTGATGTTAAACTCTCAGCTATTAATGCACACCAATTGTTCCAATTTAAAAATAATGAGGTGCAGATGAAAGTGAAACATGTTACTGATGTTGAGGTCTTCCAGCAGTTAAGGTAATCCTATTTTACCTTGTCATTATGCACAAAATGAAAAGATGTCGCAAAAGAACGGTTTAATTATGTAGTTTTTTAAATATAACCTATGATGACTGAATGCAACATAAAATCATGCATAAAAGCAGTCTTAATTGAAATGTTTTGTTTTGCATCTTGCCAGCACCTAAAGAAGTCTTTAAGGTTGTGGATAAGCAAAAGCTGCCCTTGAAGACCTCAGGTCTACAGCGTTCTCGTTCTGATGCAGGTCTGGACAATGTGGAGCATCGCAAACCACCCTCGGGCCTGGTCAAACCCACTACAGGCAGCTTTGGCTACAGGAAAACCACCAACACTGGCACTGCTACTGTAATGACTGCAGGGGGTGCCGCCATCTCTAGCGGGTCAGCCACAGTAGGAAAAGCTCCCAAGTCTTCAGGCATACCGACCAAACCTGTGCCTGGAGGTGGAAGCCGGAAAAACAGCCTTGATGCCAGCAACGGCGAGAATGGCTTTCTGGCACCTAACGCTCGGGGAAGCGTTCAATACCGCAGCCTACCCCGCCCTGCCAAATCCAGTGCCATGAGTTTAACCGGGCGTGCCACGTCTCGTCCTGTCAGCAGTAGCATTGATGCCAGCCTCCTTACCCTCAAGCCTGTGCCCACTTTGCCTGCTACTATGCCCACTAGAGGGAAGGATGGCGGTAGCTTG
The DNA here is from genome assembly GCA_034780495.1 of Parotocinclus cesarpintoi. Taxonomy (NCBI): domain Eukaryota; kingdom Metazoa; phylum Chordata; class Actinopteri; order Siluriformes; family Loricariidae; genus Parotocinclus; species Parotocinclus cesarpintoi. The sequence goes on along the minus strand of JAUZSV010429542.1, from coordinate 4,718 downwards.
AAGGCAGGAAGCCGTCCAGGCAGCACAGGGCCTGTTAACCAGACAGACAGGGAGAAGGAGAAAGAGAGGGCCAAGGCGAAAGCTGACCTAGAAAACAGCTGTCTGAAATCTGAGAACCAGAGAGACAGCTGTGGAGGAACCGCAGAGCAGATCCACAGAGTACGCAGGACCAGTACGAGCAAATACCCTGAGCTGAGCTCTCCAACCACCACACCCAGGTAGTGCCTCACACATGTCACTAACACTGAGGGGAAATATTCTCTAGCCTGATTGCGCTTTCTTTGTGGGGTGGACATGGATGAAGTTTAAACAGTCATGTGGCTGCATTTTATATTAAGCCGTTGTTAAAATTCATGGAGCTACATATACACTGTTTGAACAAATTTTGGGGATATTTTATTATGGAATATGTAACTTTGAAATATCCCCTAATTTTTGTGAGCATGGATGTACGCAATCACTTTTTACAAGATTGGAAATTACTAAACGGCTCTGAGAAGATTTAAAACCATATCTTCTACTCGGCATGAAGCCAAAAAGTGATATTAATTGTCTTTTTGGTACCTTGGAATTGCTTGTCAAGGAGCCAGAAACAGTCCTTTACTAAAATTAGTGCATGATTAGGTAATGTAAGTTTTGCCTTACAGCTGCATCTGGTTTGAGTGGTTTATTAAATGACTATGAAACTACAGGCATGCTCCATTTAATGACAGCATTATGCTCTGTGAAACAGGAAGTTGACCGGGCTTTACCGTAGTAACATAGCCGTTTTATGCTGATCTATGTAAATATAAAGGGTATTTAAAAAAAAACTGTTTGAAATATGGAAATACATCAAAAATACCGTTGAAAACATCAACACAGCTTCCCTAATGCCACCACAATACAGTAATGTACTGTCACGGCCATGTTTAGAGGAAATCCATAAAACTTCTGGGGATGGTATGATGGCCCTATTTCTGTTTGAAGGAAGCCAAAATGCGTTGATTAGACAGTATTATAAACAACATGAAAGATTTTGCAGATAAAACAAAAACTGTAATCCATGTGAACCACTTTAAATGGGTATGTGTGTGTTTCATGTGTAAAAGGTGGCACAGTACTTACTACTCACAATAAGACAGCAAACCTACTGTTACGAACACCATTTACATCTGGTTACGATTAACTAGTGGACAGTTATATGCATAAACAAAATTGTCTTTAACCAGATCAATCATGTTAGTCTCCAGTAAATCTAACGAACAAACTAGCACATGACCGGTAACATAGTTGCACACACTAACTATGGACTTCTGCTCTGTAACACACACATCTGCTCATGGAGCCACATTGGATGTTGTAGCTGCAAACAGCTGGACACCCCAGCAGCCAATGAACAGAGTTAAAAGACAGATTTTTCCTTTTACAATGCATTATAATCTTTACAATTTTGGTCATTAATGTGAACACACTTTGTCTGATTGGTAATTGAACAGCACATACCTGACAGTATGCTTGGATAACAAATATAAGACACTCAGTTATTTCATATGTCTTCTGACAACAATGATTTTCATTTCTATTGGAACAGAATGCTGGTTAAGTCTCTGGCCCACCCTCCGAACTTGATACACATGGACAATGTAAATGCCAACAGCTTAGACTCATGTGTGACTATTGAAGACCTTCCTCCAAAGATCCCCCCATACTCCAAGCTGCAGGATCTGGTGAACTCACGGGGGCCAACTCGCCTCACACCCAGCCCTGCCCCTGTACTCAACATAGACTCGCCAAGTTGCTTTTCTGGCCAACCTCTCTCACTTAGCAGTTCACCTCTACTCTACCCCAAAATGTCGGGAGTTCACAGAAGCATGGAGTCCCTATCACTACACATGAGTCTGCCTCCAAGTGTAGAACTCCGGGACCAGAATGAATCCATAAGCAGGGCCACAGGCACCTGGGGGGCGAGTACTCGCGCATCAGTGACATTGAGTGACAGGTGGGTTGGGATGCATGGGATGGTGTTTTGGTTGCAGGGGGTTACAAGTGCAAATGTTTTAATACTTTAGAATTTAGAGATTTCGTTTTAGATTCTGTTGTGATGTTTCGTCGTAACCTCTTTACATTCACATTAACGTTTAAAATTGTGAGCAGAGTAAAGTGCCGACTGGTACTTGTTGCGTGTTTGCACTGCCCTCTGCTGGTCAGAATATCTCATAGATATTAAGTAAGATATTTTCGGAATGACGCTGTATGGCAGATTAAAATGCTGGAGGTTAATCAATATTGCAATATGCAATGCAGTAATGCAGAGACGGTCAAGTTGATAGAAATGTGTATTAATACTGTGTAAGATTTAAAGTGTTATTATGGGATAAAGCATTTATTTGTGCTGTCCTTTACCTTCTCAGCTTACAAACTGATAGGAACACCTTACCCAAGCAAGGACTGAGGTACTCGTACTTTATAGCTACTGCATAGCCAGTTTATCTGAAAAAAAAATATGTATCACCAGTTATTTCCACATGCATTCTGTCTGTCTTCCTCCAGTCGCTATGGCAGCAGCCAGTCAGAAGAAGGAAAAGAGCGCCACCACTCCCACACGATAATGAGCATGACGGAGTCAGAGAGCCCACCCCAGCTACCTTCTCCCACCCACTTGAGTCAGTCCTTTACTGGCAAAACTCCACCCACCAATGTGGGTCAGTATACCATCTTACGCAATTTTATTATACGTTTCAATGCGTGTCTAGCTCCACTTTTCCAACCTTGTACCTGTATTGGATTTGTACACTACACGTATATAAATATAAGCAATACTTTATATTTCACATTTAAATAACTATAAATATAAATTCCTATTTCTAGCTCGCTTTTTAAGTAGAAGTTGAGAAATTTGATTATGTAAAATTTGGTATGCATCTGCAACCTATTTGATGCAACTCATTTTCGTGAGTGATCACACAAGCTCTGGACCATGTGTGTAATTGTGCATCTGTTTGTCTCTCTCTGTGTCTGTATCTCTCTCTCACTCACTCACTCGCACGCACGCACACACGCGCATGCACAAAGACACTCTGAAATCTAGTTTCTCTTTGTATTTACATGTCAGTTCTCTGTTACTATATATGGTTTAATGCTTTATCCCTGACCCTTATCTCTTTCAGTGGCTCCTATCCCAAGCTCAAACACCACCCCTCGCATCACTCGATCCAACAGCATTCCAGCCAATGAGGCGAGTTATGACCTGTATGCCAACTCCCCTCTGGGAAGCTCTATGTCACTAGCTGATCGGCCTAAGAGTATGATGCGCTCAGGATCCTTTCGTGACCATGGAGAAGATGGTGAGATAGTTATGTTCCCAATTTATATACCAAAAGTGTGATTGAACCTGTTCTCTTGTGAGATGCTCGTGTATTTTGCACATTTGTTGTCCAGACTGAAGTCTTTGAGCACTAATGTATGATGTATAATATTGTTAGCATCTAGAGGTTTTCCACATCTGTTCATTTGAAGGTACAATGTTATAAACTTTTAAAACTTATAGAAGTAGTCATAATGCACAATAACTAATTAAAAAAAGCATAAGAATGAGTAATTTCAGTAGAAAATCTCACTTTGCTGTATGACTGAGCGTGGCAGGGCTGTTTCTGACTCACTGTTTTTGGGTTTCCATGGTATGGAAAACTCCATATCACATAACAGCATCGTGCTGGTGTTCACGTCAGTACCAGTGTACCTCCCTGCCCTATGTTCAACTCCGCTTGACTATTAACTACAATAATAAAACACAATAATTTACAATTGTATACTAATATCTGACTACTATGGTCATAGAAGAGCAATGACTTAAATCTGAATTGCAAACAATGGTGTGAGCGGGTAAACTCAGAAATGAATTAACTAATATTGGTGCTTGCTTAATTTATTGTTGTAGTTGGTCAAATTGATTCTCAGCCCAAGTTTATGAATAAATGTAAGCTTATGTCTGTTTTGTTTCAAACTATTCTGCTGGAGGGATTTATATGGGATCCACTAGTAATGTTTTAGTCTCAGTACCAATATACTTGAGTCCCTGTCTTTTTAGCATCCACCATATTCTGTGTTTAAAAGTGCTCTTTTATGTCATTTTAGGATACAGTGTTTTCCATTACTATGTCAAGCTCACAATCCTGACTCCTTTGCTTTTGTTTTTTGCAGTTCATGGCTCTGTTCTGTCCCTGGCCTCCAATGCATCATCCAACTACTCATCAGTAAGTTGCTTTTAATAAATTTTCAGAGGGAATTGTAGCAGTAACAGAAACTTTCTACATTGATGTGTACATTAAATGCTATTTTAAAGCAGATAGATAGTGATTTAGAAATTTCGTTTTTTTTATGATGTCTTTTTCTTTTAAATAAAAATCAACTTTTATGGATACATTTTAAGATCTATAACCCTTTCTGTGCTTCTGGTAATCCAACACCCTTGCATTCTTGCTTACTCTTCCTGTATCTGTTCCTTCTTCTCATCTTGCGTTCTCAGACAGAAGAGAGAATGCAGGGAGAGGTAAGTCTGTCTCTGTGCCTTTATACCAGTGGTTATGGCTTTATATTTGTTTAAGCTAGTCCTTGTATAATTGGATCATTGTGTACTGACATCCATCCACTAGCTAGTAGGGTTCTCTTTTTATGATTCAGCATTTCTTGTTCTTATGTACACATCATGGTAATAGCTTGCCTTTTGCTTATAGCTT
>JAUZSV010429531.1:0-10348 GCA_034780495.1 Parotocinclus cesarpintoi | reverse complement strand
GGCCCATTTTTAGCTTTGTAAGCAAGCATCAGAGTTTTAAATCTGATGAGAGCAGCTACAGGGAGCCAGTGGAGAGAGAGGAGCAGTGGTGTAGTGTGTAAGTAATAAACTTATATATGTAGCACATTATATAGGTTTACTACACAATAAGATGTTTAAAGAACATTAAGAAAGTGTAATGTGCAAATCACATAATGCATCCTGGATATGAAATAAAACACACTCTGATTCTGTGTGATGCACAGGTAATTGTGTAAAGGTGTAACTTAAACTGTGTGTCAGTGTACAAACTCCTGGTTACTCTAGTTGTTTTGAAAAAAAATAGCTGCTTTGGAATATATATCTCTAAATTAGCTGAAAACCTCAGAAGGCAGACCACAGACTTTGTGAATTACTGGGGAATTAAATATGAAAGGTGTCGATCTTAATTTGTTTCCACTGTCCATTTTAGTGTAGATAATCCATTTTTTGACAATATTACACATTGACTTTCATACCTAAAATGCAATTTGCTGACTAAAGCAGAAAGAGATGTCACAGTCTAACACTAGACTTATTTGAATTATCTTATATCACAGCCTAAATTCATAAATAGGATGTAAAAGTAAAAAAGTAAAGGGGAAATATAGTAACCTGAGATTAGGTAATGATTGATTAACTAAAAGCTAACAGTTACCAGTACGTTCCAATACTCCAATATTTTGGCGTTAAGAACAGCACCATAGCGCCCCCATATGGACCCTGCTGTAAATCGGTGTAGTGCGCACCATTTGAATTAGGACACGGCCTTGAAATTCCTGCGCCTCCCCTTTAAGCGCCACTGTAACTTCCCCTTTAAGGCGTTCGTTGTGCAGCGTTGTCACTGGGTCGGATTTTCGTCGGTTGATTTATTTGATCCAGACCGCTTGCTGCTTAATTTCCTTGGATTGTGTGGCGTGTTTATTAATAATCAGTGTGTACGTTTTGTGCATATTGTATGTAAGTGGTGGTTGTTGTGTGCTGGTTCTGGGCGATGTTGGCGGTGTCGGTGTGTGTGTTTTCTCTGTTGTATGGACCGGTTCTCGGATACTTTCCTGAGGAGCGCTGGAGCCCCGAATCTCCACTGCTGGCTCCCCGAGTTCTTCTGGCTCTCATCTGCAGAAACTCCGCTCACTCCCTGCAACATTTCCTCGGATCTATAGAGCGCCTGAATTACCCCAAAGAACGGATTGCACTCTGGTAAGTCACTTTTTCCAACACGTTCTCTCTGGAGAATACACAGAGCTATGCGATATATCGTTCGCAGAATTAACCGTGATCACAGCCTCACTATTCTTTACGGTACTGATGAGGGTTTCCATATTTAGCCACGTATTAAAAAAAGATGGAAAAGCAAAATCTGTAAAATGGTAAGGCTTTTACTAAGCAAGAATTAAACAAACAGTTAAACTACCTTAGCCTTTGACTTTTGACTAAGGTTTCCTTAAATGTGGTAAATTTGCACATGACTTGTACATAATAAGGAGTCAGTGTTATTCCACTCTGTGATAGTGGCTTCAAACAGTTGATAAATCTTACCCAGTTAGTTTACTGTGAGACCAAATATTCTCTGTAGGGTCGAGAATTGGACTCAGAAACCAGTTATTGAGTCATTTCTTGGTGGTCTTCACGGTGTGAGCAGGGTCATTGTCTTGTTGAAAAATAATGTGAGGGTTCCTCTTTAGAAAACAACATTTCAGCAGCATTTCTGCAACATTTTCCTGTACTGCAAAGCATTAGTTGATGTTTCACATTAAACGCTGACATGGTTGCACTAGGCATTTGCAGTTGCAGTCATGTGCTTGTACACAGTTGACTTGGTTAGTGAAATTGTGGTGAGCACGAGGAAGCATTGGAGAGGACGACTACTAGCTTTACATCTGCTTTGGAGGAGAAGGCTTGGACGACTTCTGTGTGGAGTTTGCATGTTCTCGCTGTGCCTTTAGGGTCTTGTACATTTCAGAAAAACCGCAGAAGTCCAGATTTAAGAGCTTGTGATTTAATTCAGGATTGTGATAGGCTGCATTAGGTGTGGTACCATAACAACTAAACAAGATATTTTGGAATTTGAACACCCAGATGTATTAGTTTAGGTTTGGTTTTAAACATTTAACACTACTAAATATCAACATCTGCAGTAAACAAAATAAAAACATCCATAAAATCTCTTAAAAAGCTCTTAATCTTATACAGTAGTATGTAATTTAAAAAGGTTTATGCATGCATTCTGAAATTTTAAGGATATTTGTCATTACAAATTACCCCCCCCCATTTTTCTTGCATTAAAATGTGTTTCTCGTTGATTATTATAAAAAGATGGTTTGACTGCTGCAAAAGGGACCCTTGCACAGATGTAGGTGTCCACACTTGGTGTCCCGTTGCGTTTCTGGGAGAAGGATCATTCAGTCCCTGTGTGATGATGATCTAGGAAACTATGCATAACATTTCTTCTGCTTTGGGACAGTGCAGGTACAGACCTGCATGGGGTCACACACTCGGAGCTTCCCCAAGGCTAAACTCAGTGAGATGAATGAGTATCATGTTAGCCACCGAGTGGTTTATTAGGATTTCATTATAAGGTTATTTAATTCCTAAAGGCAGTGAATGAGCCGATTCATTCATTTAGCGTTCGACTGAACTGTTCAGTGTTCAGCTGCCTCTCAAGTTACCTTCCCAGAATCTGTAATGCATTGTGGAAATATCCGGACATATTAAAACTAGGCTTACATCAGCAGCTGTTCCAGACTGTGAGAAAGTTTCATGAGAAGGTGACGATTTTAAAGAGTTTCACAAATGGAGGAGGGTTTTACATAAAGCCAAACAGTCAAAAGTAAAAAGACTATTGAAACGCAGGGAACATGACTACTATACTACCCACAATCTCAAGTGAAACCCAATAATCAAACTCCTCCAAAAGCACATCATCACAGATATATTTGCAAAAAACAAAGATGAACCATGACTCCACCCAATAGCCTTGGTTCCTGAAGTTATCACTTACCTGGTTAGTTAGTGAATTAAAATAAAAGCAATACATCCTGTTAAACCCTGGTCAGAGTCATGGGGGAGGGTTAAGGTTTAGCCCAGACTTCACTGGGTGCAGGCAGAGAGACGGCCTGGAGAGGATGCCTGTCCATTGCAGAGTTATGGAAATGTACCATCCGACATACAAGTTGCAAGGCCCACTTAGGATTTGAACCCATGACCTCAGGCACTGTTTCTTCCTGCAGCTGGCTCTTATCACTGAGCCACTTCTAGTGAAGCAGACTAAATTACACAGACAGGTGGTGTCTAGGGGAATGGTGGAATCGGTTAATTTGTTGAGAGTTTCCTGTGATTTCAGTTAAACAGTCAAACAAGCAAATGCAGTGCAGAGTTTAGCACAAACTAACTAATATTTTAGAACTTGTGAAAAAAGTCTTTTTTTTTTTTTTTTGATACTTAGAAATTTTTGATTTTTGCAGTAGATAACAGAACACATTCTTGGTGGTTGTCGTACAGGGGTTAGATTCAAATATTTTTAAGTATAATATAAAATGTAAATATTTTAAACAACAGTTCAGTTTCTCCAAATCTGATAAAATAAATCTCATATCTGCTCACATAATTTAGTGTGAGCAAATGTCTTATATAATCTTATATTATCTTAAAAGACCAATCACAAATTGAGCTAGCCTAGGGTAACAGTGATAAGGAAAAACTCCCTGAAAGTAGAAGGAAAAAACCTTGGGAGGGCCAAGGCTAAAAAAATGGACACATCTTCCATGGGTGGCTTAGATATTAATTGAATAATTACTTAAAAGTATATTAAAGTAATAGTAAAAATAGGTTAATAATAATTTTAAATCAATAATGAAATACATTTAAATTAGTAAGAAGTCACTGTAGTTCTTATCCTTTTGTACTCGATGGGAATTTTAGATACATGTTTGTTGAACATAAATTGTACTAAATGGGTGCTTGGATACAAACTACTTACAGAATGTATTTAAATAGAAATGTAACGGTTTTGTAGGAGACACACTGATGATGCTCATTTCACTGCTAGAGGTGACAAAGAGGTCCATGAATACTGAGTCGTGCTACGTGTTGGTGCTTGTTTTTTTTCCTCCCCAAGCTAAAAATAATGGAAATGAACAGTAGTACTAAGATGATGTCAAGTAAAATGGTACAATTACACAAAGTGCAGTTTAAACAGTATTTATGAAACACCATCTTGAAAAAGGACAATTATAGTAGTAGTACTTTCTAAAATGACCCAGAATTCAAATAAAACAGAGGTGCTTGTATACCGTCGTCCACTGTCCAGTCAAATCTGTCTGTATGCTGCTCGACCCAGTACAGAGGTGCCTGTATGGTCTGAACCCAGAAACAAACCGTACAGGTCAATGGAAAGAGCATAAATAAAGCCAAGTCTTTAGAGTAGTCGGACATAGCAACTGTGATGGTTACACTTGCGAGCATGCGCAGACTGTGAAAACAGATTGAAATTAGGTTACTGGTATACATGCTAATTAAAATCCGATCACTGGGATAAAATCCAGGTTTCTTCATTTCTTAATCTGATTTTGTGGACCATGCTGTTTGCACAGCTATTTAACCTAATAGCTGCAGAAATCGTGCTATGATGTATTATTTAGTGCATATATAAACACCCAATTTTTAGAAATGCTAAATTTCATAAGCATTTTGTCATTATGTGATGGAAAAATGCACATAAAGACTTGGTGGCACATTATACCGTTTTTGCTTCAAATGTTCTCCTTTGTGGGAGGGCTGCCTAGACCCATAAGATTTGGTAAATGGAGAGCAGAGGTTTGTAAACATCTGTGCAGCTGTGTATTCAAGGGATGTAACAAAGAGAAAGACAGCCATTGAGTGTAAAATAAGCATGAAGGAAATGTCTCTGAAGAGCAGTGCTGCTCAAGTATCACCTTTCAAATTCATAGAAACTCTCCAAGTTCCAAAAAGAATAATTACAATATTGCATCCACAATCCTTTTTTAAAACGCCCTCAAAGTGTATTTACGTTTACAACACAGCAGATGCTCTCATCGAGAGTGATTTACAGCAGACGCAGTCTTACAGAGTACATTTGAATCACTCTAGTGTTCTAATGTTTAAAGTCTCTGAGCACTGATGAGTCCCTTAAAGGGATGTAATAATGTTCATAAAGAAAAAACATCACACTGTGCATCGTGGACATGTATGATTTGTTCTGTCCACCAGAAGGACTGTTTAATGTTTAAGTTGATTTTCAAATAAAGATTAAGCACTTAGTTACAGTATTTAAATGTGGTGAAACTGTTACAAAAGCACTTATTTAGAACTCTTAATGTCTTTTAACTGCAGCAGTCTAAAGATTGCAGAAGATTTTTTTTTTTTACAAGTTAAGAGCACATTGTTTTTATTGGTTATTCTTGTTATTTTGAAAAATAAAAACAGAAATTGTTTTACTCTGTAATTTAATATATTACAGATTTCTTTTAACTGCAGGAAAATAAGTGTTGTTTTTTCAATTTAGTTTTTATTCAAGAATAAAGGGTTCTGGGTTCGATCCCAGATGAGCATATTCAATCAAATGTGCATTGTTTTGCATTGCAGACACATAAAACTTAAAAAAGTAAGAAAATAAAATCATGAACTCAGTATCGTGAATCAAATTAAATCAGGAGCAGATTGTGTCGTTATGTGCCTACTCCTTTAACTCACAATTTCTTGGATTGTAAGATTGTGTTACTTGTATGTTACTCTGGATAATTGGGTTGAATGAATAAATACAATCAAGGGTTGTAGGCTTAACGGCTCAATGTAGCAGCATAGTTAAGGGACTTGAATTCTCTGACTTATGGTCAACATTCTAGTACGGTTAACTGCTGATCCACCACTGCCCCTCAAGCAGTCACAGTTAATATTTATCTCCAGTTACAAGTTCGAAAGATCAAAGTGTGGTACCGTCCTGATCTACAGGCAGCTACAATTTCTCTGACTATAGACACTCGGCTTCCCCTAAAATGTCTAAATTAAATGGTCAAATATGTACAGTGTTAACACACATGTTAACATTTAATCGACTACAAATTAGAAATTAGAACAAGTTAGAACATGTTTGTATTGAAGACGAGTTTGTTCCGATTTAATCAATTTGTGATAAGTAGTTGATTTTGTTTTGTTAATTTCTCATTCACGTAGCATCAATGCCTTAGATTTCAAGAAATCGTTTTCTTGTATGGTTTATGGTCAATGCATTTATCTGTAGAAGCTGAGCATGGAACAGTTTTATTGTATTTTATTTCATTTTTTTCTTCTTTTACCCCCTATGCCTTGATGGTCATTAAATAAATGCTGGCCTTGGCTAGCTAAGGTTAAAAGGCTGAATCCCGTTTTGATTGACAGCTATTTTGAAATATCCACCGTCATTGGGAGCTCTGACCCATCGTGGATTTTGCAAGTGAATTGGAAAGACAAACTGCAACCCATTTCTTGGTATTTGCTTTACGAAATTACTTGACCATTTCCATTGTTCATTTCTTAAACTGTAAATAAAACAATTGTAGTATTTCCAGGGGCGTAGCAGCAAATTCTGGGCCTTGGACACTCTCAATGTCAGTGGGCCCCTATCAATGTCCGTACATGAGGAACATAAGAAAAAAAAGGATTTTCATGGGCCCCTCTCCCTACTCGGGCCCTGGGTAGTCAGGTCCACTTTTCCCCCCACTACCACACCCATGAGTATTTCCTTGTTTCAGTTTAATATCATTTCAAATTTTCCTTTGTTCTCATTTAAAATTGTTTTGTTAGCTCGTTGTTGGACAGTGCAACGCCTCAGCTGTACACGCTGTTCTTTTTAGTGGCAACAATTGGAGCTACATCTGCGGGTGTAGAAAGGATTTTCTCCTGTTAAAGTCATACACCCACAACACAATGGACCAAGGCTGTCTGAGCAGCCCAGCTCTGCTGTCCATTGAGAGGAAACTTGTGAAGTCCCTGGAAAATTTTATGATGTACGCTGACAGTGAGCTTTCCCTCTGTGAAAGACCAGCAGCCAACACTGCCTCCAGTTCTGTATAGAGATTGGAGCAGAAATGTTCCAAAAAAACACCATAAAGCTGAAGTCCTGCTGTAGTTGCCAAATGCCTTCAAAAACGTAGTATTTTTACTACTGTACACTTTCAGGGAAAACGCTGACCTGTATTTAAAGGCAAGACACACTGGAAGCTGAAATGAATTTATCAGACACACATATGAATTTAGAAACTGTTTGAAGGCATTTCTTCCTGATGTTTAAATAAAGGAGCAAAACACAATAATCAAGGCCACTTTATCAGTTTGTTGGAGTGTTGTGTGATTCTCAGGTGGTGGTGTGGTTGTCTGGCTCTTTCATGGATGTTTGCATAGATTTGCCCAAGAGGAGTAAAACAAAAGTACACCTTATGGCTTTAATCATGTTGTCTCGTCTCTAACCCAGAGGAGGTTGCATTCCACTCATGACTTCTTCTAAATTGGTCTCTGAGTTTTTTGCGAGTCTGGACTAGGTGTTTATGAAGCTACTTTGCAACATAAAAAGCGATCGAGTGGTATTTCGGTACTTGTTAATCATTTCAGAAGGCATTACCCCGAAAAATGCACATTGTATGTTTTAATGGAGATAACCCAAAAAAACAACATTTTGATGGAATATAAGCACTATGTTATTATCACTCGCCTTCTTAGGACCATGGTGACTGAAAAGTACCAAAAAAGACAAGAAAGTGGAGAGTCAGAGCTGTTGTGGTATTAAGCTGCTTCTGTTTCGGCTGGAAATGGCATACAAGTCAAATGTCTCCATTCAACTGTAATTCTTGCAAGTGCAGATACTATTTTTTTCTTGTTAAATGCAACAAGAACTAAATGCCAAGATGGATCATACAGAACTGCTAAAATGTTTGCCTTTTGACCAGTTTGTGGAGTGATTGTAATATTTATGAAGTAGTCCTGTGTCTGTGTGTGTCTGTGTGTTGGGGTGGGTTGTAGTAGTATGGCTACAAGTGTGGTCTCATAAATCCGCATCATCTAAACTGTGTATAAAAACGGTTACTATACACCATCAGATATTGTGCACACAGTTAGTCTGGATTAAAACTTAGAACTTGTAGATTAGAACTTAAAACTAAAACTTGTAGAAAAGTATAAAAATCAGTTGTCTTAAATGAATTCATTGACATCCAGTAACTCACATAGTCTGAATATAAGATATTCTGTTTGTGATCTTATTGTACCATTTGCGAGTGTGCGAGAGAGTGCACGCATGTGTGTATGTCCCTATTTCACGAATAATCATCCCTCCAAATTTTTGGGTTAAACAAAAAGCCGGAAAAGGTAAATGCCTTCAAATAAATCCCTTTTTGTATTCTTATCCCATTCTGACTATCAACTGAATTTCTTGGTGGTAAAGAACTTTAGTTTAGTTCTGTTCATGGTATCCATGTTGTGTAACTGAGCTGATACTATCTTGAGCCTGAGTGAAAGAACTGGATCATGATGCTATTGTAATACGGCCAGTTTTTAGTCTGACCATACTATTCATTTGTTATATGCACTAGTGCTGAATAAATTCTGAGGTAGTAACGAGATCATGATTCGATTTTCTCAGGACTATGGATTTTACATTTGCTAAAAGATCCTAAAAGATTGGAGTAAACAATACAAAACGATGCATGTATTTTCTGTGTCTAAAACAAAAACCTTTGGTCTCCTGCAATGCGTGTTTTTGGAATGTAGGAGGAAACCGGAGTAAAGGGAGAATACCCATGCAGACACAGAGAGAACATGCAAACTCCACACATTCTGAGTCCAGGGTCAGGATCGAATCTGGGATCTTGGAGCTGTGAGGCAGCAGTGCTAACCACTGCACAACCGCGCCACTCCATTGTAACTTCACCATATCATAACACATCCTTTTTTTTTTTTATTTCAGAAAAATAACAATTTAATATATTGTACTTCTTGTATTAAAATGTAAACAAAATATTTCGTCTGCTTCAATTAAAAGAATTATGGCATTTTAAATGCCTATGGGGATTGACATATGATTATGTTCTATGTTTTAAACAAAATGCAATTACGTTGTTCATAATATACTGCTCACAATAATGAAATATCCACAATGTTTTGTGAGCAGCGTATAACTCAACAGTGCACATCGTTCCATTCTGGCATTGTGTTAACTGCACAGCACAGTTTAGTGGTTAGTGCGGTCACATCATGGCTCCAGAGACCCAGATTTGGGCAACTGGCTGTGTGGGGGGTAACGTGGTCCCCCACGTAAGCATGCGATTCATGTGTGTACTCCGGTTTCCTCTGTTTCCGGACCACGCGTTAGGCCTAGAAATGCACTATTTGCAGTTCCAGTTTTTTAAAACACAGTCAGGTGATTCAGATTTTGACAAGAGAGAGATAAAGAGAGACTATTTAGTTGGCTAAGTAGCACTCAAAATGCAACTGTTTAGTTGATCGGCCATATTTTGCTTTTAACATGTTTGCTTACGCAGTTTACCACTGGAGCTACAAACTTTCCCAACCATTCCTTTCTTTCTCCCTTAGTCTGAATGCAGATAGAATGCAGACAGAAGTACATTCTGGACTATTGCATCATCCAAAGATCATAAGCACACCACATAATTTTCAGGGTACAAATCCAGCCCAGGGTCTTTGAATTGTACAAACATGTAGTGTAGCCAAACTATACATGTTAATTCTGACTTCAAGATGGCTGTTAGTGTTTAAGCTTCGTGATCGTTCTGGCAATTGTATAGATTACAATGTTTAAGTTGTTTGAAATCTCCTAAGTCAGTTTGTATGATGATCTGCAGTTTTGCACCTCTAAATGGATGGACTGAACTGGGGTAGTTATGGCTAAGCTGTTGGGGTAAAAGTATCAACACATCCAAGCTGCCACTTTAAACATTTTGGCTAAGTGTGTCTGCTCAATGGCTAATTGTCTGCAGTAGCCTGTACATCAGCCATACAGGATGGGTGTGCCTGTGGATTTGTCTCTGGACTGTTAAATGGTAGCATGTAGGGTCATGTCCCATCCAAGCTTCCAGCTACCACTGTGGCTATCAAAAAAGAGCCATATCCTTCTATGAATAAGAGCATACACAAATCTGAATGGTATATACAGTTGATTCCGGTTAATTGAACCACCGGTTAATGGGACCAGCCGCTTATTCGGACCAAATCCTATTAAATACGTGTAATGTTACTCGCTTATTTGAACCAAAATTCTGCTTAATCAGAACAAGGAACATGAGAGAATAAGAAAAAGAAGCCACAAGTCGCCACCTAGCGA
>JAUZSV010429510.1:0-10349 GCA_034780495.1 Parotocinclus cesarpintoi | reverse complement strand
ACACACACACACACACACACACACACACACACACACACACACACACACACACACACACACACACACACACAGACCAACACACAGACCAACACACAGACCAACACACAGACCAACACACAGAACAACACACAGACACTAGCCTAACATGCATTCTATAACTTAATATATTATATATACTATATACTATAACGTAATATATTTGTATATAATTTGTAATATCCCCTAATTTTTGTGAGCAGTGAACTAATGTTCTCCATTAGCCCATTTACCCAATAGTAGCTAAAACATTTTTTATATATTCGGATCCAAAATTTTATAGTTATGGATGGAGTTAATATGAACCCACCGACGCAGGCAGTCTGTGAGCGTGGTGGAGCTTGACATGTGACCTTCTCCATTAACCACAGCGCCATCACCACCCGGGCTTAACGGCCAGAAAGGTGTGGACGAACCAGGCAGGTCCAGACTGATGTCCCAGAATGGGTCTATCGTGGTGGAAACACCGCTGCAGGAGAACAAATGGAAACATTATTATATACAGATGTTTGTATGTGCATATACACAGGTGTACATGTCAGCTAGTGGTTGGTATTGTTCAATGGTGCACTGGATTTTCCCATATTGCTACATAAATAACCCAACACAATCCGATTTTTAAATAAGTCAATTTTACAAAGGAAACAAATACTTTTATTTAGATACTTATTTACTGGGTAATGATTTAATACTACTAATCTGTGATTGAAAATGTATGTGAACCTTTGGTTTCAGTATCTAGTGTGACCCCCCTAAGAACGACGTGTGTGCTTGCTTTCATTTTCTTGCTGCATAACTCACAGTTCATGGACAGATGGCCTGACATGTTCCTTTAGAATCTGCTGATATAATTCTAAATACATTGTTAAATTAATTATCTCAAGGTTCTCTGTGTACACATAGCTAAACAGGCCTAAATCTTAATACTACAATACAGCCCAAAGTGGCTCAAGGTAAAATTACAAAATAATTGTTCATTTTTACAGTGACAACGATATCTGATCATTCCATGATCTTTCTTGCTTACCTGTTCATTTTGTGTAATATAAAATTATATATGTATAGATTGTGCTCTTTACTTGAGCTTATGCCATTTATATAGTTTTCCTGACTGATATATGGCAACAAACTGGCAACTGTTGCTTTAATGTCCACCAATACATCATACATCTTATTTCACTGAATTACCAAAGCAATTTACTCTTTAAATATAAATAATCTCCCCACTTATTGCTACTAAGTAACTTCATCATCAATGTAAATGACCTCCCTGATAGAAAGACTATGTTCTTCCTCAACATGACATTCCCACCCATAATAAAGCCTTTTTCACACACTTGTTCTGGTCTGATCCTAAATGTGATGTATAATGAATCTTGATAGTGAATCTCCCCCTCTCCTGTTCTCCCTGGTATCTTATACTGTCTATTACTATAGCTTGTCCTCACCATTTTGCTCCCTTTTATCCCAAGGAACATACTTAAAAGGTCATCTGGAAGTCTCTCAATGCAATATCGTTTATGAAGACTAAAGTAGTTTTCCTGGTACACTGCTAACTCCACATCATTAAGCAGGCCAGTTGCCTGCTTTTTTTCTACAGTTCTTAGAAAGTGATGTTTTAAATATGAAAACCTATCTATCTATCTAATGGGCTCTTCGACTAAATATATCTCCACTGTCTGCTCATCAAGCCTGGTAATGTGATGCATCTTTTTTCCTGCTTCACTCCTTTTAATCTTGTTCGTTCTTTTTTTATATTACTAAACTCACTACCAATTCTAAAATATGCCCTGCTCCACTGATCCCTTCCCTTACCATTAACTACAGCCTGCCTGCCCTGCTCCCTCATCTCACAGATATTATTAGCAATCTGTGCTTCTCGGTCATGTCCCATCAGTAAGCAATTACTTCTTAAACACACATGTCTTGATCCTTTAAATTCAAATTACTATTTTACCTATCTCAAATGTTCCATGTCTTTCAAAAATACTCAAGTGATTTGTCCTTTCCAATCTGTTTTTTTGCTAATATCACAGCACAAAGATAGCCTTGGTAAAGCTCATGCATGACCTGCTTATAGCTGGTATAGTCACCAATTTGGTTAACCTCATCTTACTGGCTAAGACATAAAAAGAATGTTATGACACTTATTGGACCTAGATCTTTCAATGAGTCCCCAAGATCCTGTCCTGTCAATGTATTTATTATCCATATACCTCAACTTGATAAAAACATCTGCCTTTTAAACTGGACTTGCTTTATGTGGACGATGTTCAGAACTATCTATGGGCTAATTCTACTCACAATAAAGTTCACCTTGGCTTTTCAAACTTAACTTTCTCTTTATTTCACCTAGATTACTGCAACTCTTTTCTTGCTGGCACTGGCTCTTCATCACTGCACATACTTCAGATTGTTCAGAATTCTGCTGCTAGTCGTCTCGCTTACACCAAATTGCATCATCACATTACACCAGTTTAAAAATAAATCTCCACTGGCTTCCTATAATACACTGCATGAAATTCAAAATCTTTATGCACAACATATAAAGCTCTCTTAATAATGCTTCATTTCCTCTGACTCTATAAACCTACACACACACACTCTCAGATCCTATTCTTATGGTCTGCCCATTGTCACCCCTTCTGTACATCACTGCTTTGGTGACCGAGCATTACTTGCCTCTGGAGTTTTTTCCCATTAGACATTCCACAGATTGACACACTTTTTCATTCAATAGTACCAACAAATCTAGTTCTTATCCAATATAAAAATTCCCACCATTACATCACATGCACA
Source organism: Parotocinclus cesarpintoi (assembly GCA_034780495.1). Taxonomy (NCBI): domain Eukaryota; kingdom Metazoa; phylum Chordata; class Actinopteri; order Siluriformes; family Loricariidae; genus Parotocinclus; species Parotocinclus cesarpintoi. The sequence continues at coordinate 7,514 of JAUZSV010429510.1, read as the reverse complement.
GTCAGAAACCCAGACCTATGGCCTAACTAAAGTCAATGCATTGCCTTTGAATGTATAACCAAAACTACAGTGTTATAGTTTATTTTCTATTAAAATGTAGCATAATAAATTCTCCAGTAAATTGCAAAAAAAGTGATATGCAACCACAAGGTGACAAGCAAACACACAAAAACAAACAAATAAAAATCAAATAGTAACCCATTGCAATTTATTAAACTAATGTTAAGAACTATGAATGAAATTAGGAATGAAATCTGGAAGATCAAATTGGGAAAGCCAAAAATCTGCTCAGGGAATTTTGTGACAGTACCAGATAGATAATTTTACTGCCATTCAAAGTGGATTACATTAGTAATCTTACGTTCGCTTGTATAATCACAGTAAATCTCCTCAAAGGAATAAATATAAAGTAGGGCCATCAAACGATTAAAATATTTTAGTGCTTTCATTTCTATTGCTATTAAATGATCTATGTTTAATGCGATGGTGACCCATAGATCCTACTAAGAAAAGGCCTGCAACTCTGTGTGGATTAAGCGAAAGATAATGGATGGATGGATTGATGGACTATGTCATTGTTTCGAGGCCACCAGACAGATTAGGGACTTGAAGTCATTTCATTAGGTACTTTTAGAAGAAACAGCATGTCTATCTTGTGTGTCTGTGTTAGTAAGTTTTTGTAACAATCTCAATTAAAACAGTAATAAGGGTGTGTACAGTAATCTGCAGTGTCTCAAATAATTTACAATACTGTTCCTTATAAGATAAAAGTGCACTATTGAGTATGTAGAATGTAAGGGATATTGGTTAGGAAATCATAAGGAAAATGTTGTGTTATGTTGACAGCATACATGGTTTGCCACTGTACAAAAGCATAATAAATAACATAAAGGGACATGAACACCCACTGTTGGACACAAATAGTTATTAATTAAAGTGTCATCTTAAATTTCTGTATACTCCCCTTTGACCTAATGGTCAAAAATGACCCGCGTTCACTAACATTTTTTTAATTAAAAGTATAAGATTGCTATAATAATTATTAACAGGGATAAATATACAGCATAGAAATGTGCAAAAAGTATCTTCAAATGCATTTTATTGAAGGTAATACTAGTCTGGACTGTTTTTGGCTATGTACTGATATATACTTATATACTACACAGCATCATAATGTGTATGGAAATTCCTTGACGTTGATAGTGAAGCCAGTGTCTGTGGGTGTGTGTTTACATTTATAGTAGGTGTTGTGGGGTTGTGGTTGCATGATTCATTTCACTGCCAGGTCAAAAATGACTGTGGTAGCCTAGCGGTTAAGGTGCTGGACTCTGGAGCAGAAGGTCCAGGGTTCAAATCCCGCCTTTGCCAAGCTGCCACAGTTGGGCCCTTGAGCAAGGCCCTTAACCCACCATTGCTTGGATTGTAAGATTGTATAAGTTGTAAGTTTCTCTGGATAAGGGTGTCTGCTAAATGCTGTAAATGTCAATTCCAAAAAATTGAGACGGGGCATTTTATGGCTAGTAATGAGGTAAAAAATATTTTTGATGGGATTTTCAGCAGATGAAGTCAACAAGTGATTCTAATCATGATTTGGTACAAAAGCAACATCCAGGTAAGGCGGAGTCGAGCAAAGGTGGGCAGATGATCTCCAGTGGTCTAAAATGTGTGAGAAAATTATTGAAATGTTCAGAAACTGAAATGTTCTTCAAAGAAGAACTGAAAGGAATGTCTGTATTTCAGTCCTAACTTTTTCGGATCTAACTTCTTGAGAAATGCATCAACATCCTTAGAAAAGATGTATTAAAATGTCAATGTATTTTTCTGCATTAATGCTGTCATTACAGAACTGGCCACACCCTTCCCAAAAGGGTACTGACCCTCCTACCATGACAGACCTTGGCTTTCAAATTTTTTGCTAATAAACTGAATGGTCCTCTTTGTCTTTGGTCCGGAGCACACAGCATGTATTAAAAAAAAAAAAAAAAGATCTGGAATACTGATTCTTCTTAGCACAACACACATTTCCACTACATGATGGTCCATCCCAGATGCATTTGAGCCCAGAGGAGTGAAAAAATAGGCATTCATAAGTCTTGGCTGAATTTCAGTTACAAGTTTAAGCAAGTTTGGCGAGTACCAAGAAAACGATGAGAACAGAGAGAACTTTTTCTGGTCAAAATCCACGAGAACGGAGTTTAATGAGTTCTGAGGGGGTCAAGAACTAAGGTACAACTGTAATTTTAATAACTGTAATTTAAAAAAAGCAACAATTAACACTGAATTGTGTTTCCTCTGCCTGCACATTGTGTTGCACATTGTGTTATGCTGATGAGGTTTCATGCTACACTTACACAAACAGGTTCTATGGCATGTACACAGAATACAGAACTAATACAGAATATATGCATGTGTTAATACATATATCTATATATCTAAGTAAGCAAAAGGCAAGAGTGGAAGGGAAAAAGTCCCTGAATAAGATGGGGAAGAAAGCTTGGGAGGACCAAGACTCAAAAAGGAAAAAAGGCACAAAGTTCTGAACCAAGGTACCACTGCCTTATGAAAAATATAATAATGCAGTGAATATAAATATTATAAAATAGAACAAATGACTGTGTTTCTTTGTGTAATTTATTCCACTAAACAGAGCCACTAAGGTTCCAGCAGAACATACAACAATACAATATAATGAGATAGTACAGTATATAATAAGCATGCTTATTAATGTAATAAATAGAGAGTATGAATGAGTAGCTTGATATTATTTTGTCTAATAAACAGAAAGTTAACACTTCTGGCATAGCAGGAGGTGGAGTTATGGCCTTCTGAAGAGCTTAGAGAGAAAACATAATATGAGGTTAGGGATGTTAAGAAAGTAAAGTCTATTACAAAGTCGATTACAAAAATTAGGGGATACTTGAAAATGAAATATCCCCAATAAAATAACCCCTAATTTTTGTGATCAGTGTATAAAGCTGCTTTAGCAATGCTGTGTAGTAAAAAGTGCTTTATAAATAAATGACATCATTTAAAAAAATAAATTCTTGTTTTCTTAATACTAAGACATGAGTAAAAAACAGTGAAGAGTATTAAATCATTTAACAGATGCTCTTAGTCAGAGTGACTTATAATCTAATAACAAAAGCAATTATGGGTTAAGGATCTTGCTTAAGGTCCCAAGAGTGGCAGCTTGGCAAAGGTGAGATTTGAACGCAGAACCTTTTGGCCCAAAGCTCAGTGACTTAACCACTAGGTCACTATAGTAATGATCACATTTGCTTTTTCCTCAAAAAGTTTTCATCTGAAATTTCAAACCATTGCCGAACATTGCGAAAACATTAAATACATAATACACTAAATAATAAATACGTTTTCAACAAGACAATGCAAAACCACATTCTACACACATATTACAATGGCATGTCTGTAGAAGAAGAGGGTAAGGGGACTGGACTATAAACTTTTGAACTAAAAAATGCATCGTTGTTGACGATGACCTCATACTATTACACAGCTTAAGATGTGTTGTTGAAGAAATGGGAGAAAATAACACCTTAAACACTAAATCACATGGTATTATCTGTGCCAAAATGTCATACGTGTGGTTACAAAGTGGTAAATGCTGTACTGTCCCAACTTTTTTTTGGTATTTGCTGCAGGCCTGAAATGCAAGAATGGACGTTTGAAGTTGGCAAAACAAAAATGATATATCTCAGGGTCATAGTGTCTGCAAAGAAATGAAAACAAATGGAACACTACATGGTTTTTAAAATGCATTTTTATACTGTCCCAGTGGTTTCTGATTTGGAATTGTCTATCACATGTACCAGTCATTATTACTCTTGCTCATTTGGGGAGCAAATGTGGATTTTCCAGGGATCCCCAAGAACCAGTTTGTTTTATCAGAAAAGAGCAAAGCTGGAGAAAATGGTTTGTAAAATGTTGGTACAGCAGACTATACCATTTTGTATGTCTCTCAGAACTGACTCTCTCATCAACAAACCTTCGTGACCAAAACTCCTCTTCTCACTCATCTGTTCCATGGAGGTAGTTGCTTCAAATCATTTGACATGTTCAGACCGTTTGGTGTAAGGGATGCTGGTACTCACCAGGGGCTCAAATACAGATGATTCAAACAGAGAGACAGTATGCTTATCAGAAACATTCCCAGCCTTCTGCTCTAGCAGGCACTGTCTATTGGAGAAGCTGAAAATGTTTATTTTCACAGTGAATGTTTGTGGATATACCAGATCACGGAAGCTTGGTAATAGCAGTTTGCGTGTCTGCGCATTCGTTTGAACCCAGGAACTTCATGAGAAAAGACATATGTTATTTCTCAAGATATGCTCAACGTCGATGCTTGTTAGAGGACGGTAATCAGTGTGTATCGAGTTGTTTAGATTCAAATCAGAATGTATCGTACTGATAAAGAGCCATCATGATTCATTGTATTACCTATACATACTGAAGTAGTAGCATTTTGGGTAGAATTGTCAGCCCATACAAGCCCTGAGTGAACAATGTTGTAGCTGCTCACGGTCTGGTTAACAATCCAAAAACAGGACTGACTCATGAGAATATTTATTCTCGGTCTATCATTGAGGATAAAAAAACCCTATGAATAGACAGTGAATCATACTTTTACTGCTACAATGATTTATCTCTAGCCTTACTGATATTGCACATATGACTGATCGCTTATTAAGCTTGAAAGGTTGCGTGTGACTATAGTCATAATGATTGTGTAACAGCTGCTTTTAAACAACTTGTTTGAAATATGAAGCCAACATTGAAATCACATTTACAGTCGTCCCTCACTAATCACATTCCATTCCATTCCTTATACCTATTATGTGTGTTGCGCAAGCGACACCTTCGATTTTATTCTTGTTATTATTACACCGATTTTTCGGTCAGTTTCTCCTCCTGCAGTATTTGAGATATTGACACTGGACAAAAGCAGAAACGTCCGGCGTGTTTGGGAAAAGTGTGCTTGTTCAAAGCTAAGAAAAATGTTGTTTCGTTCGGCCATTACAATCTTTTTTCTGCTAAAAAATTTTAAAGCATGAAAATCGAAAACCTGGATCTGGGAGTGATGTCACCAGCCATGTCAATTTACATAGTGATCGTTTTTTCTGTTCACTTTTTATCACTCTTCAAATATCACCCCATTTATTTTAGTATAGAAAGCACAGTTTTCTGTATCTTTACCAAGAAACTCTATTTAAACTTTAAATAGTAGACATAAGTCTTAGGTCTCAGACATGTTCTCATCCAGAGCCATCACGGTCTCGGACCCACATCCAGCCAGATCCGGCTGGGTCTCCGTCCCTTACCAGGCCAGAACCGACCATGTCCACACACCTTTGCCCAGCCACAAGCGACTGCACAGACACAACATTCACAGTCTCTGCACAAGCTGCATTTTCTAGTTTTATTATTTAGATATGTTCTGTAAGGTTTTGTAAACTCTTTTCACACTTTTAAGGTCACTGAGCCAATCAGTTTTTTAGGCAAAAATAATTAAGGTCATAAATACTATATAAATACGTATGTGCTGCAAAATCCCGCGATATAGAAAAAAATCTGCTGTTTTTTTTGCAAAATTATTTATATATATATACATGTATACATATATACAACGGCTGTATTTCTAAAAATGACACCTTAAAGATCGTTCCTTCTCTTTGTAATTGATTTAATTTTATTTCACACATAATACAGGCTGGAATAAATTAAATTGTCCAGGATGTCAGACTTTCAAAAAACAACATTTACTGATGCTTATTTTGATCTATTTAAGTCTGCTTCTCTTGTTTAACCTGGCAAAGAAAGATGTAGGGCCTAAATATTGGCTCAAGTGTCGCATTTAATGACTTTTACTACCAAGTGCCATGTTCAGTAACCTTTACCGGCTCAAACAAATTAAGTTTGCGGCCATTATTGGAGACAGAAATCCTTGTCTGGTTGTAGGGTCTTTGTTGGACGAGCACTTACACAAACACTCACCACAAAGCACAAGTGTGGGAAATGTTCATAAACACTGAACAGCTCGTTGGTTCTCGGAAAGGCCACCACCTAAGGGACAACTTCAGGCATTTTACTGCACTAGTGCTCTCCATTCCTACACAGCCATTCTTATGTGATGAGTAAATACTGGACCAACAGGTAAACTGTACAAAATAAAAAGAAGATATTTGACTGTCATAACGTTTCCTTAACTCTTCATTCAGAGGTCATGAGATAAAACTAAACCATCATCTACTCTATACTTAACAGAAAACCGGTAACTCAAGCCAAATTTTGGGAGAGGTACACCGCATTCTGAGATGGCTACAATGCTGTGACAGCACAGTGTTAAATAGCATTGCATGTGAAACAGATTTGTTTTATATTTGCTCGCATGACTGCAATCTGGATGAAGTGGAAGATGCAGGGAGGATCAATTTTCATGGGGGTCAAATAAACAATGTGTTGCTATGAGATTGTGACGCGTTTCCTCATTCAAGAACAATGACAACAAATGTGTTGTTTTTCCACTTCACGAACACATCATTTGTTAGATTTATTAAAAACTGGGAAATTGTGAAAACATTTCTACAATGCTGTTTTTCCCTCTGCTGGAAAGTAATTTTAGATCATTCATTTCTGTATTTTATTTTCGCACCGCTGTTAATTGTATTAGTTGACATTTTTGTTCAAGTGTCACTTTTTGACAGTCAACACAAAACTAACCTGGCAGGTCAAAATTATTTTTACAACCAGCATTTTAGAACGAACAAAAGACAATGCAGAAGAGCTGTAAGGCAATAAAGATGTTCAAACAAAAAAAGGTAATTAAATTTGCAAAACCAAAGCTTTTAGTACAAAAAAAATGAATCAATAAGAAGTTGTTTGAATCGAATGAAACCTTTGTATGAATGTAATGATGATGTGTAAGTGATTGCAACATTAGAGCAAAAGGATATGTTTATTGGGGAAAGATGTGTGATTGAAAGTAGGCCCTAGTACCCTTTCGGGTCGCATCTAGTCTGAATACAAGAAGAGATACAGATTCTGGGTGATATCCTGCCAAATTCCTGTCTGCTAAATGCCAGGCAATGATCCAGGCAGTGGCATGAGTGTGTAATGAAGGTGCCAACGGTGTGTAGCTGGTGAGAAGTGAAACTGGGAGCTGCTTGTGCTTGTTGACCGATCAAATAATCCTCTCTACTGGTGATCTACTGTCTGGACCATCTGGGCCGTGAAGGGTCGTTTGAATTGCTTGTTCATGTGTGCGTCCACTCATGGGACAACTAGGTTAGACCGGCTTAGATGGTGGGCATGAAAACATGGGGCAGAATTTATAGAATAGATAAATAGAGTAAGCATGTAATATATTTATTTACTGTATTTATGTATTATTTATTTATTTAATATATTATATTATTTATATCTCTCTACATTATTTTTTTCTATTTATATTATTACATATTGTTTTTTATTTACTATATTTAGGTATTATTTATGTATTT
>JAUZSV010429499.1:0-10349 GCA_034780495.1 Parotocinclus cesarpintoi | reverse complement strand
TGGAAACATAAACCCTAAAAGGAAGCACCCCAAAGAGTAGAGAAAGCCAGATAGCATGAGGACTGCAAAAAAAAAAAGGACTTAAAACCTTTCTTTTTAGGAAATTTTATAACACTTAGTTAGCCTTTAAAAGTAGAACCTTATGGACTTTATGCGGTCCTTTTGCAACAAAAGTTGGACTTTTGGGATATTACTGTTTATAATTGTGAAATTTTATTGTGTATTTTATCATGTAGCACTTTGAGGTTCCTTTCGAACGTAAAGTGCATTACAAATCAAATTTATTATTATTATTATTATTATTATTATTATTATTATTATTATTATAATTATTATAATTTCACCCTCCTCCAGAGATACTTGCAACTGATACAAACTTACAATCCAAGCAACTGTGTGTTTAAGGATCCAGCAATGCTTCTGGACCTTCTGGTCCACAGTCCAGTCCAGTGCTGTACCCACTATGCCGACACAGTCCCAATCATTTAAAGTTACAGACCTGATTTGCAGACTTTCCTTACCAGCTTTGTTCCAACAGACTGTTGATACGGGTACAGCCCTGCACAGGATTTACACCGTCTCCCCTGGTTTTCAAACGGCCAGCAAGAGCTCCAAGAACTGGCTGCCGCAAACACCATGGCACTTTCCAGAACTCTTAAAAACATCCCATTAGCTTTAGACATTTAGCAGATGCTCTTATCCAGAATGACTTACAGTCCAAGCAATTGTGGGTTAACGGTCTTTGTTCAAGGACCAGGCCGTGGCCTTCAACTGTCAGTACTAAAGTACTACCTCTGGAATACTGATGGGTCTCCAATGGGTGGAGTGGGTCTCCACTGGGTTAAGGTTCCAGATTCTAGATTCCTCCGAGCCCAGAGAAGTCGACCGAGCTTCTGATCATTGTCAACACGGGGCTTTTTTTTTTTGTACAGTAAAGTTTAGCGTAATATTTATGAATGTATGGAATTTTCTATGTTTATCCGAGGCAGTGTTACGCAATTCTAAGAAACCTTTGTGTTTCCTCTCAAGTTTTCTAACTACTTATAAACACCCGACTAGCCTAGCTGACCCGACTTACTGACACACATCAAGCAGAAAATAGCTTAAACGACTCGATTCCCAGGTTAATGATCTTAACTCCAACTCCAACACACACATACTATCACTCACTGACCTCATGTTGGGTGATAGCACGCACACACACACACACACACACATACAGTCAACTAATATCACTAACAACTCTTATTCATATAGCAAAGTTACATGAAATGCACACACACACACACACACACATAAAAATAGGCTGAAATAAATCATGCATCACTGGTCACTCCTGTGTATGGCTGATCTGGATCACAGGCACACAGACACAGCACAATGCGAGCATGATAAACAAGGACACTAGCACTGCATGTAAACACACACACACCCACACACACCAGACACACACACACACCCACACACACCAGACACACACCAGACACACACACACCAGACACACCTCTACATACCCTAACCCTGGTTCCCTCTTTCTTATGGCATGTGACATTATCAAATAGGCTTTGGCTATCCCCATTGATGACTATTTTAATTCTAAATTTATATATATATTTTTTAATTAATGTATTTTAACTAACTAAACCATGTGAGGCTCAGCTTAAACATTCCTTTCATGATAGTGGAACGTCACAGTAAAAATGTAAGTATGGTTTATATGTTCTAATCAAGTAGACGTATAAAATACATGTTACTAAATGTACTTAAACTTAAAACGCATTTTAGTAACAGTAAATCTTTTAATAAGGGCAAATGGTACAGATCCCTAATACTCATGGGAACATAATTTTTTGTACAACTACATGTATAATCTGCAAATATGATATACATACACAATCAGAAAGATAATAAGAACATTTTCAAACATGTTAAATTAATATATACAGAATGATCTGGATTTTCTTAAATAAATGCTGATGCTGATCACTCTTATTTTGACATGGCAACATGATCCACTTCACTGCTTCATTTAAAAATACTTACATAACACATTAGAAATACATAAAATATTCAAAAACAGTTAAAGCAGTAATTATTATCTATACAGTTATTTTGGGGATCAGAAGACATTATGGTGAACATTCAAAATGGTAATAAATACATCTGTAAGCTTGGGCATACTGGACGTTTCCACTTCAAATAAGTCAGCCGCGTATCTTTTTGGTCTCTTATATATGGATCATATCAATGAGTGGAAAGGCGTCTGAAAGAGCTCCTTTAAAATTGTGAAGCGCAGCACGCATAGTGAGAGCCTATAAAAAGAGATGTAACCACTACAGATGACGTCATTTTACTGGCTCGTGCTCTCTCGTGATAGCTGTAATGTGGCAAGTATAAATCTATTATTTCAATATGTGCTTCGTTAGATGCCTGACTAGAATTGTCTAAATAAACAAATTAATGGATAAAAGTAACACGCCTGTTTTCAAAATGTAGGGAGTAAAAAGTACAGTATTTTCCTTTGAAATGTAGTACGTAAAAAGAAAAAGTAAAGAAATAATCAAGTAAAGTACAGCTACCTAAAAAAACATACTTTAATACAGTAATTAATTACTTATAATAATATGTTTCTTACCACCATGACTCTGGCTGGGTGGAATTGCAGCTGCACCACCTGAAAATGAGATCTTTTTTATTAATTTACTTTCCTGTACTCGTTTCACCCACCCAATTAAAGGTTGTAAGGGGCTGGGGCTTATCCAGGAGCACAGGTTTCAATCCAGGACAGGATGCCCATCTTTCCGGTGGCACACGAGGGCACACATCTTGTTTAATGAAATAAAATCAAATGCTTCCTTTTTCATTTTGAAATATCCCCTCATTTTTTGAGCAGTATATTAAACTGTGCACCAGGTTTTACTCCAAGGAACAGAAAATAGAAAAACGTGGCAGTGTGGAAATTGGTTATTAAGGATCTGCACTAAATTTTACAAGCAAATCTTCTTTTGAAGTGAAGCGATTTTTATTTACAAGCCGTGAAACATGCTGGCGGTCTCTGTCTGTCAGTTTAGTCTTTCAGCCACAATTCTGACCAGAATTTTCTTGTAGGCTGGGATTTTTGCCACTGCTGGTAAACCCGTACGTCTGCTCGCTTCGAAACACACACAGATTCAGCTACTTCCTTCACGTTATGACCTTTGGACATGCCCAAAAGCAATCACTTATTTTTTTCAGTCATTAACATCTGCTTTGAGATTCATTTTCCACACATCAGACGGGACATTCACTGTACTGTACCACCTCTTCTCAATCTATGAATGTTGTCACACAAACCCCACGTATTTATAGCCTAACCAGTCTTGTGCAGTGCCAGCAGCAAAATTCCAAACACAAATATTTATGCACATCAATGACAAAAGCATTTTAAAGATGTAAATGACAACTGGTCAAAATAACAAAGACAATAACAGACAGGAAACAAGATACATATATATGTACATTTTAACAAAACAATTATAATGTTCAAGGAAAGTCCAGAAACCATATATTGCATGCAAGATTCAGTTCAGGTGACCACTTAATCAGCACCTCATTAAGTACTGATTAATCAAATCCTTGAAAGGAACAGCTGTCAAACATATCGATATGTTGAATTTAAAAAAAGATGGAGTGGTCTCGTATTTTTCCAGAGCTGTATATATTAGATGCAGCATGTTCTGTCTATGTATGTTTAGAAAACACTGCCAACACTGTTAGGATTCCTACCTTCCCCCGTTGCGTTCGGCCGTCCTCACCGGTCGCCATTACATAGGTATCGGTGAGATGGTTTATATCCACTGTCTCATTATTCCCAGATCCCGAACAGCTGCCTCGCGTCGGACTCGTGGCTCGTGAAGCTCGCATCTAGGGTCCACGGCTGAAGGGGTCGCCTTCCGGTCCGGACCATAGCCGCCGAATGTCGCTATAGGGTCGTTATCTGCGCCGGCCCCATATCCCGCCGTAAAGGGCAACCCCTAATGGTCGTAGTGGTGTATGGCACATTGCTCTTTTTGGGACGCAACTTAGCGGAGCGCCCTTTTTCCCCTTTTTTAGTTTTCATGCGTTAGAAAGCCTTTCGCTCCCTTTTCCCATTCTTATTATACGGCGTGGGATATACTTATCCTGCATATTTGGGTCCAACCAAAAACACCTCCACTGATCGTAACAAACACGGTTTTTCTTTGCCAAATTTTGCTGCTTTGGAGAGAGCATGACACCTGAAAAAAAACAGTTTTGCCATCCGCATTGCCATCCATCTTTTCCATGCTCTCAACATTTGTAAATGATTTCTATCACAATGGGGACAGTCCAGTGGCACAGCCTCAATATCTCTAACCCATCGCTGTAGTGACCCGGCTTTGAGTCTCAACACTTAAGCAAAATGAAAGAAAGGAAACATATCATTTACACAAACACACTTCCACTCATATAAACATGTTTAACATTCACGATCGAGTCATGTTAAGATCAAACCTAATGGTGTTGTTTCCTTCCCAGCTCCCTTAGGATCTGCTGATGTCAATCACACAGACAGCAAGTAACTCAATTAAAAATGATTGATGACATTCTCTATGAGTCAGATTGGAAGACGCCTCTCAAAATCAACTTACTATATGTTTGATGATATTATATATCAATTTCTTCGAAAGCAATGCTTAGGAGCTTAGTTTCTAGCTGCAGCTTTTACCTCAGAGAAACCAGAAATGCCAAAGAGCAGCCTGAACCACAATCTGTAAACAAGAATACGACATTCAGTATGTGGATACTTTTTGTGTAGAGGTTTTAATGTTTAGATTACTCCTAACCAATTGTATTTTATTTGCTTAGCTAGCTTTTTAATCCCTCACATCCTCATGCTAGCCTTAGCGTTACACAGTTCTGGATTCTACACATGTATCTCTTTTGAAAAGTTGATGATAAAATGTATTATATTGTATTGCCATAAGTAGTTGCACTGTACGTCCAAAAGTATGTAGACATCCTTTTGGATCTGCCATCCCTGTTCCTTTAGCCACACTCACTGCTAACAGCATAGTCTTGTTGAGCACCCTAGCTTGAGTCCCAGAACTCTTCAAAATTAGAGTAAAAGTCAAACTAGTTAACAAACAAAAATTCAGCAGTCCTTCCTGCACTTGGTAAATGGTATGATCCACTTTCTCTGTCCTTCTCAAGTGTGGGAATAGTCCAAAACTATTCTAAATCTCCATAGAATCACCATAGAATCTCCACAAAAGTACAGTGCCAGTAGTTTGACTCAATATGACACGTTCATAGGTTTCCACCTCTAGTCAATTAATCAAACTTATGACCTGCTTACCTAAAACAAATTCCTTAAATAACAGACGGAGAACTTTGCAGGCTTGGCACAGAGCCATGACCTTAACTCCATCAGGCATCTTTGAGAGTTGGAATGCTGACAGTGAGTTAGGGTTATTGCCCCAAATATTAGTGCCTGACCTTCCAGACATGTTTTACAATATAGGGAAACAATATAGAACTTCGTTCTAATACCCATGTTTTAAATTCATTTTTGGGTGTCCATAAACTTCTGGTATCTGTTCTAATAGTGTTTAGTGGCACCAAATCTAGTACATTAACATATTACAAATACCGTCTTATAATTGTCAGTACTAATTTGACTGAAGTGGTGAACCTATGGTGTCCCCATATATGAAAACAACATTAACCTAGCAGCCAATCAAATCATTCCATATGGTCCAAGAGAGTCTGGGCGAAGGTGCCTGAGTGGCATGCTGTCTGCTCTCTGCCGAATCCTTGTTACCAGATAAAAATAAACGAGAGACGCCAGAGCCTCACGTCGTGTCACCACACTCTGACACTGGTGTGAGACAGATGGTGCAAATTAATGGCAGGAAAGAAGAGGGGGGAAAATAAACTCTCAAGAAACAACCAGCACAGCTACAAAACAAATGGAAGGAGTATCAGAAAAAGGGCTGATGGTTATTAGCACTGGGCCCGTGCTGCACAAAGGCGCCTTGCTGCGCTCTCATGAGTGAACAGCTTTGCTAAGCTCAAATACGCCGCTAATTAAGGTTTTGAGGGCTCTGTTTGACCTCCAGCAGATGGTCGATCTCAAATTCTGGCCTTTCTCATCAGGTTAAAGTCAACTCTGTGGGTGAAGGTAAAAATCAAGCGAGCTGAGCACCTTTATAACTATTGACCAGGCTAAAATCCCTGCTCGCTTTAGCACGGTGTGAGTAGCTGAAGGTTTTATTCATGTTAGGTAGAAATGAATCATGTATATAACTAGTACAGTAAGAATGGAAATAGTGAAAGACACCAATATAAATGTCTATAACAGGATACCAAAGTACATCTGTGAGATGTTATGAATACTCTGGCTAGCTGGACAAAAAGTAGCAGTCAGCATTAATACAGATTAATCACATGGCAGGTTGCCAGATGTTTAATGCTTATTAGTAATTGTATTTGATGTGAATAATAACATACGGTGTTATGTGTGTCATGTGTTTGTGTGTATGCACCATTTAATATACATCTGACCAACATCCATTCACAAAACAGTTGTAATAAATTGTAATAGGATTCAAGAACCTGTCTTTTACCTCTGGGTGTAGCTGGAACCAGCCAATCAACAGCCAATCAGCCTGTCCTATTGTAAGTAGTACTTAATACTTGCTTGTTCCTTTACTTCCTGTTTGTTCTCTCTAAGCAAATGTCTAGTTTATATGTAATGTTTTGGATCTTCTTTCTTGTTCTTCCTAATACTGTTAATATTCTATCATGCACGCACGCACGCACGCACGCACACACACACACACACACACACATATTTTTCATGAAATCTCCTCAAATTATTGTGAGATATATATATATATATAAAACCATTCAAATTGTTTCAAAACCAAAAACCAGAGGTCCCAAAGGTCATGCCTCAGATTGTTGCTGTTGCCTGACAAATACAAATGACATTGCATCAAAATCCAATCATATTGGTACGTATCCCACTTTACCATCTGCTACAAGACCTGCATTCCTTACAATTAGGAATTACCCTTGCCAGAACGTCTGAAACACCAGACTGAATGACGTAGTCTGATGATGAGAGTGTAGGCCAAGTAGAGGACATTATGGATACACTTGTACGTATGTTTTAAATGTTTTAACAGCCTTATTTATGAATCAGTAATATATACTTATTATAAATTTAATTGCTCTGTCATTTTAAAACCATGCCTAACAGAAAAAAAAATATCAAAAACGTATATGAATGTTGTATAAACAGTACAAAAAGGTACAGCTGTTCAGTTTGTGCAAACAACAAAAGTTAAAACTTTGTTGCTTGGTTTTAACTAACACAGAAGAAAAACTGCTGGATAATTTGAAACTGGACGTTGGCAAATGATATTTTAACAAAAACATCAACCACACTCAGATCATTCTGTAGCAACATGGCTAACTAGCCAGTTAGCGTGTTCAGTAGTGGAACTAATAACTTATTGTCCCATTAGCTAGTTTGTACGATCTTATTTGGAAATAAGGTCCCTGCTAAGAAGTCCAGCACATGTGGGATTTTTGATGCACTGGATGCTGGTGTGGTGATAGCTAGAAAACTAGTAAGCTAAATGAACACCATACCAGCATTACTCTACTCTCTGGCTCTGTGTTCAGTGGGAGATGGTGGATGTAGGTGTTGAAACCTTACATTCACAAAACAACAGGGCCCATATAGACGTCGCTGTCATGCTGGACGTATAGGAAATGGACGGCAGATGGACGTGCGCAAACATAGCCCTGCTAAAGCGCTGCCGCTAGAACAGATTTTGACAATCATTTAAGTTAAATATCGGTGCAGCTTCTAAGATCGAAGCTTTATTGCACTGGTACGCTGGGAGCAGGAAAGGCCGTAGAGAATCTGGGGCGTTATTAGAGCTAGGAGAACATACTTCCAAAACAGAAAGAGAAAGAGAGAGACGGAGGAAGAGAGTGCAGGAGAAAGGGAAAGAAGACTATGACTAACACCAGTTACAAAGTTTTCGAGCCACAATGAAGAGATGTAAAAAAGAAAAACAAAGTTCACTTTGTCTGCAGCTACTGTTTTTTTAAGATACGTGGTTTGAAAAGTCTGTCTTTGAAAAAAAAAAAAATGTGCTTGAAATTCATGTGCCTCGCTCAAATGTCTTTGTCAAACTGATAGGCAGATTGGATGGTGGGTGTTTGGTATCTAAACCTCAGGGAGTAATGACTGGTTGCCTGTTCCTTTCTCCTGCCAAAGACGCCTGTGCAGGCAGAGGCTGCAGGATATCATGGGCATACAAAATAAATACAATTTCTGAGGTTGCCGGTCAATACAGTTTGCTTCCTCCATGTTTCTCTTCAGCAAGAGTATATGTTTTAAGAAGAAATAACAAGATTAGGATCATGAGTTTTTACTGTTTCTCTTACTATGTAAGAGAAGATACTATGTAAGATAAGATATTTTTACAGGCTAACTACGTGCAAACGATATCCCGAGATGCCGCTGAAAACACGAGTGGAACGCTAACATCTACACAGGATCCAGAGCCTAAACTGTTATGCAAATCATCACCCTCCACTAAGTGCACAACACCGTAGTTTTTCCTTTATAAGCACACATTAACAATCAAACACGCAGGAGAACCGGAATAAATGAGCACTTTGGAATATACAAATAAATAAACATAACTCACTGGCTGCACACAACCAAAAGAGAAAAGGGAATTTCAAAAACAGGCAATGCAGTATTACCTATTATACACTTAAAATCCAGCATGGCGCTACCTGAAGGAAGTAACAGCGGCTAAATGACTGGTGCTCGGCACTTCTAGGTATACGTGCTGGCACAATGCTTAAAGCACATTCTTGCTGTCTCGTGTCCATCTCTTAAGAAGAGTTCCAAAATTTGTTACCTAGTTCCTACTTACCTAAGCTGTTAATGGATAAAACTACCCTCTCTGCTAATGGTCAGTCTGGGCTGTCCTGGCCATCCAGAGATTTGTATTCCCTCATGAATCACTGCTTTATTTTTTTGTCAATGAGTACTTAATGTTTGTACATCAAATCAGGGAATGCAAAATACTGAGTGTATTCTGATTTATTACATTTTGAAATCTATATCTGTGTACAAGTTGAACAGTGAATAAGTTTGAAATTCTTTTTCCTTGGGATGGTGGAGGTGTTGCACCAGATGGCGCCCCTCTCCAGAGGTCCACAGCTAAGTCATCCATGCTGACAGCCTGGCAAGCTCCCAGTTGGGATCCTGGGTGCCAGCTCGAGCCCATCTGCTCTGGGTGGGCATACTGTGGGTGGCCTGGGCAGGATTTATCATGCCTGAGGCTGTGCCCACAGGCACGGGACTGGCCCGGATGAAGGTGAAGTGCAGAGATGGGTCATTTATTGGGCATGGGATGATGTTCGTAAACTCACTTTATGATCTGCCTGGAGGCTGGTGCTTTATAGGTGTCTAGGGAGAACTTGGGAAGCGTGGCGTGCGTCATGAATAGCTCGTGGTGCTACGTGAGGGAGTTTCTATGAAATGCCATTTGCATTCCAGAATGAGCGTACATTTTTTTCATGTGGAATGTGGCACTCGACTCTGGGACAAAGCCTAATGTTGCCATGGTAATGTCAGAACGCCATTTAGGTTCCAGTTTGAAAAACTATGTGAGAGCAAGCATAAGTATCACATATCTAAGTACCATATCTATCGTAAAAGGGTCCAAATGAGTAAAAGATGCCATTTTCCTCATTCTGTGAGAAAATGATTCACTCTGCCCTAATGGAGAATGGCACATGTTCTCTTTCTCTGGTGGGAAATAGTGTGTAATCTGGTTAACATGCTGTGTCTGATCTCTGAACGAGAAGCCCATTAGGCAGGCTGCCATTAGACGGATTACATGTGCTATTATCAGCCTGGATGGTGACACGGAGCAGGAACCCACCCAACAGCGTGGCTTATCCGTCACCACTACTGCCAGAATTAATGCACAAAAGCGTAGAGCATACTCTCGACATCAGATTAAGCGCTCGCCGTGCTGAGGCATATTTACTTTCCAAGACAAACACACACTCACACACCTTGCCCGAAATATCACCGCCACTTGCTTTGCCAGGAACAATGCCCTGTGTATTCCCTTAATCCAGATCTCTGACCTTTTCTTGTGTGGGTTGCCCTGACGATGAGCCAGAAAGGCTGAGTGGTGTTCCAGTAGGTCATGTACAGTTGGTATCAGATGCGCGCACACACACACACACACACACACACACACACACACACACACACACACACACACACACACACACACACA
>JAUZSV010429488.1:0-10350 GCA_034780495.1 Parotocinclus cesarpintoi | reverse complement strand
AATTAGTTGATATTATAATTACCTTACAGTGTATTTATCTGAATGACAAATATTGTATATATTAAATATTGTAAATAAGGGAGCATCAGTACAAAACTCAGTTAAAGCATAAAATGCCTTATTAAGTTTGATTTTTAGGGGATCTGGAATGGATTTATTCCATTTACATTATTCCTTATTGGAAAAACGTGCTTTGCCTTACTTCACCAAATCAGTCACGTATCTACATTTTAGGTTCCTTACACGGAACATGGTTACACTATATATCTGTGTTACTTTACTTTTTAATATTGTGTATCATTGTTCAGTGTTAATGATAGACAATTCCCACATAGATTACCACTTCAAAATGTATAGAATATATACACAAGGCATATGTTCACTGCTATTATTAAAAAGGTTGCTAAACTACCAGCTGTTGTTAATCAGTTAATAAGTCAGGGCCAGAATTGCAGCTATAACGTTCTCTTTGATTTTCCTATAATTTGAACAAAAATACTGAAGATGAGGTTCAACTAGAATAAACCAAGGTATGAACTACTGCAACTGGCCAGAGGGATTTACTGGAGAAAATACTGTTTTGTTACTACATTATGTAATAACTATAAACCAACATCGATGCACCAAGTTGCAAGTTCCTAGAGGGAACAGAAGGTTTATTGTCACTTGATAGAGTTTTCAGTTGCAATACAATGCAATAAAACGAAGCAATATAAGCTGCAAAAATGTCAGCAATAGGTATCACTTGGTATAAATGATTTCCATTTCAGCATTTTTAGCTGGCCGTATGGCAGAAATTGAAATAATGCTGTGCTGTACACTTCTGTAACAGTATCTATGATTCCACATCGGATAAAATAATTTTTCCTCTATAACGCTATATGGGCATAAGTTTGCGGACACCCAAAAAAGTATATCCAGAACATGGGTATAAGTACAGAGTTTGCCCCATATCTTTACTGTTATGACAGTCTTTGTTTTTCTAAGAGGGTTTTAATAGATAGATGCCAACTTAATAGATGTGCTTTTGAGTTGAATGCAACTGGAAGTCCCAGTTATTTAACTTTTAGTAGAGTTGGAGGTGCAACTGAATGTTATGCTTGTAGAAGTTTCTCATACACTCATGTCGTCTAAAAATGGGTCACACGACTCATTATCGACAGGGACTCTCAGGACCACCTCCAGGTTTAGGTTAAATGACTGAACTAAATGGGGACGCCCCATTATGTTTTACAATTGAAGAAACCTTTTGTGACAGGTGATATAAGCCATGTGAATTTTGATTATATGACTTGATCTTATGCTGTGCCTTATTTTGTCCCATATAGACTTAGTAAACCCTGGAATTTATTAAGCACTGTAGGTTCTTTTGTCTGTGTATGCATATATGCATATGTTTTGCTTTTCATTTTAAGTGCAAAGACCTCTTTGTTTATATGGCTACCGGTAATAAGAATATGCTGGTTGAGCACAGGCAACAAGCTATAAATTTGCTTCACACCATGTCAAGGGCAGTTTAAACTCGTCATAAGCATAATGATTTGGGTTGGTCATGTTTTTACACACAAAGGGTTCACAGAGGATAGATTTTAGCAGGATACAAGATCCATTTTAATGTATATTGTCCATTTAACTGTATAAATATTAATTCTAATTTTGTGTTCATTCTAATTGAGTTTGACTATTTGCATGTGGTTTAGTTCTGAATGATTTAATTGTGCTTAAGTAATATATATCTAAAGAATGTCTTGGTTTTTCCAGGTGTACTCATGGCTTCAGAAAGAAATGGGACCAGATACAGATCCTGTGGTGATCGTTCGCTTCATTGGCTCATCAGACCTTTCTACAGACCTCCGAAATCTTCTCCAAAGTATATGTGAGCAGATTGCCATCAATTACCGCTGCTTGATTCACTACTTACCAAACAAAATCCAGGAGATGAAGGAGTTGCTGGTTAACCTTCTGGGGGAGTCGTCTATCCAGCGGCCTTTAGTAATCATCCTGGATGCCTTGGAACAGCTTTCTGATGCAGATGACTCACGTAAGCTGTGGTGGCTACCCATCCACCTTCCTAGTACTGTTCGTATTGTGGTGTCGACCTTGCCCAACAAACATGGAATATTACAAAAATTGCGTTGCCTGATCCATGACGAGGACTGCTATGTAGAACTGCTGCAGAGGGACCGAAAGGCATGTAGCCAGACCCTTAAACAGCAACTTCTGAGCGTTAAACGAAAGGTGACTTCAGGCCAACAGATATATGTAAATGAAGCACTGGCTAAATGTACACTGCCCATGTTTGTAAACCTTATCTATCGTGAGGTGGTACACTGGAGGTCACACAAAGACGTAGATGACAAGTCCCTTTGCTCAACAGTGCACGAGAGCATAGAACATCTCTTCATTTCCATCGAGAACAAACTGGGGTCTCACTTTGTCTTCCGTGCACTGGGATACATCACGATGGCGCGTGTGGGGTTGACAGAAGTGGAACTGGAGGACATATTGTCTTTGGACAACAGTGTACTCGGAGACATTATGGTCAGCTCAAACCTAAAGAGTCCACTGCGGATCTCATACGACCTCATTGCTCAACTAAGAGAAGAACTGGAGGGGTATCTGGTGGAGCGCCAGGTCCGGAACGTAACCCTGCTGGTGTGGGCGAACCGGCATCTGCATCTCATCGCGCAAAAGCTGTATCTCAGTAACGAAGAAGATGTGCATCAGATGCACAGCCTTTTGGCTGAATACTTTCTTGGCATATGGGCAGGTGGGAGGAAAAAGATTTTCCACTGCGACAACAATCACTTTGCCTCGTTAAACATCTCTCAGCATCGGAACCCTCACCACCAACAGAGTCTTCATGGCCATGACAAAGCATCTGCTGACAAGCACTCTTATGACCGGCAGACCCCAGAACAGCCATGGGTGTTCCAGTGCAACTTACTTGAACCAGATATATTCTTTGTCAATCACAGAAAAATGACAGAACTGCTGTTTCATTTGACGAGGAGCGGCCGGACGGACGACCTCATGTTTGGTGTCGTCATGAACTTCAGTTGGCTTTATACCATGTTAAAAATAGGACAGTTTGACAAGGCCTTGAACGACATTGACATGGCGTACAGCTACTCCCAGGAAAAAGAGCTCAAGTTCCTTGCTAGTACACTACGAAGCATTAAGGTCAAGGTGAGCAAGAACCCTGCTTCACTGTCTGCTGAGCTTCAACAAAGACTTCTCCCCGTTGTCACATCTCTTCCCAAACTCAGACACCTCTTATTAGAGTGTGACAAAGATGGGCCCAAATACTGCTCCATAGTGCCACTCCACTCTTCTATGGATGTCACTTACAGTCCTGAGAGACTACCGCTGTGCTCCAGCTACATGTAGATAGTGGAGATTCTGCCCACTTTGGCTCCTCACATTATAATCGTTGCTCTCGAGGATGGCTCTGTTAGCACATGGGATGTTGAGAGCAAGCAGCTGCTGAGACAGATAGACACAGCGAAGTCGGTCGTGCTCGGTGTCAGGCTCACAACAGATGAAAAGTACCTTGTGGTTGCCACCACGAAAAACACACTTCTCATTTACGACAACCACAAATCCTGTTTGCTGTCGGAGGTAGAGGTGAAATGTTCAAAGCACTGTGGCATCGCAGGGGGGGTAGCATTCATCAATGGATTTACCCTGTCCAGCCACCATGCCTTAGCTTGGCTGGAGGCTAGTAAAGATGTCAATGTCATTGACTTGCTGTATGGCTGGCCTCTGTATCAGTTCCATTGCTGGTATGAAGTGACCTGCGTTGAATGCTCCCCGGATGGAATGTACGCTTTCTGTGGGCAATATTTAAATACGACCACTATATTCCACCTGGGAAGCGGAGACAAGCTTGCCACAATGACCTCTGAGTTTTCAGGTGGATTCGTCAAGTCCATTCTGGTTCTAGACACAATCCTCCAAATGGTGATGATTGACAACGAAGGTAGTCTTTCTGTCTGGAACACCAAAGATATCACAAACCCCAGGCTCATGGAGGACTACGACTGTCGTGGCGATGACAGCGAGGTGGTAGGGATAGAACTGTCTGAGGATCAGAGATCGATCCTTATTTGCAAAGCAAGGAGCATTGAGGTGCTTGACACCAAGCTTTGGAAGCTGGTAGAGAAGTTCAAGGCCAAACGTAGCGAACGATTTGTGGCTGCTGTGCTGTCCAAAAATGGCCAGAGTATTGTGGCGTCCATGGAAAACACTTCATCTATATTTGTCTGGAGGAGAGACAGTGGGCAGTGCATGGCTAGCCTAATCGAGATATCAGGGGCCATCGTCAAACTGATCAAGTCAACGCATCATAATTTGCTCTTGTCTGTGGCCAGCAGTGGCGTTTTGTCTGTTTGGGACATTGATATCATAACGGCAATGTCAAACATCGACAAGACAGGGAAACAGATTCAAAGTGTTCAGATGTCAGGCAGAGAAGATTTCGTCTACACAATGGATGGGTCAGAGGCTATCCATAAGTGGAACTTCAGCACGGGCTTCATTGAGATGGTGTTTAAACACGAAGGCATCGTGGAAAACTGTGTCCTTACCACATCGGGTGACCTTATGGTAACATCTGATGACAAATGCAGCCAGTACATTTGGCAGACCAACAATGGTGAGAATATCTTTCGGATCAATGGTCAAAAGATTTCTCAACTTCTGATCACACATAATGACCAGTTTGTAGTTTCGCTCTGTGAGCAAAATGCCTCTCGTGTCTGGAGACTTGCTACTGGGCACAAAGTGTGTAACATTCTGGTAACCCTGCAGCATGCCCTCATCACCACAGCGAACACCTTTCTGGTTGGTACGACTAAAAACAAGCTGTTGGCTGTAAGCTTATGGTCAGGCAGCGTATCCAAAAAGTTTGTCTGTGATGATGGTATCACCATCACACATTTCAGACTAATTCCAGACAGTCCAGACTTTGTGGTCTTCATCACATCAACAGATACCGTTTTCATATGGAGCGTCGCTGACGAGTCCGTCTGTAGAAGGGTGCAGCTGCCGAGCAACTTCCTGAAGAACTTGGAAGACTTCCAGATCTCGCCGAATGGAAAGCTGGGAATTGTGTCCAAAGGAGACGAGAACATTAACGTTTTGGATCTGCACAGTGGAAAACTTCGCCTAGTCCATGCTGCAGGCATAATATGGAGGCAGAAGTTGTCACGGGATGGACGGTACCTGGTGTATATCTGTTTCCGGAACTGTGACGAAGACGACGACGCCGGGGTGGTTTCCAGTTTGATTGTCATGCGACTTGCCGATGGAAAGAGTATCGGTACCTGTTCGCTCTACAAGACGCCAACCTATATGTGCCTGTCACAGCGCGCACTCAACATCATCATCGGCTTTGAGGACGGCAGCATTGGCACCTACACAGTTGTCGACCGTGTGGACGCAGCCCTCAAAATTAAGATCGCCACCTCCAACAGCCGCCAAATCGTTAACAATGCCTCCCAGAAAGTACGACCTAAGTGCAGCACCAATGCCTTCAAGACCATTGCCGATTGCGTGTGGAGAGAGTCCACTGAAGTGTTTTCTCGAGATAGCCCCATCAACGTCTCTGACGGTGGGGAGCCCGAAACGACAACACCCCCAAAAAAAACGAAGTAGTGCAATGAGAACAAATTCTTCCTGAAATGTGCAGGTTTGAATGCAGTTGATTCATGTTTACAGAAACCTTGTGACTCAATTGCACAAATCAGTCCTCTGGGTATTACACACTCGTTCCTGGGGAGTCACTATAAAGCTGCAGTAATATTCTGTCAGGCCATTTTCATGAGGTTGTCCATTGTCTGTTTAAAATCATTCCTTTTCTATTAATCTTACATAGTACTTACATTGTATTATTAGTATTTTTGATGTACAGTACCATGCAAAAGTCTAAGCCCACCTTGATCACCTTGACCAAGCTTGATCACGAGTGGGCTTTTGGAAGGACAGTATCCACAAAGACACTTTTCCAGAAGAAGAACAGGGTGAAAAGGCCAGAATATTCTAAAGTTCACAAAGATTGAAATGAGGATCAATGAGAAATAGTATTATGGAATTATGATTCCAAGTTTGAAATTTTGGGATGAAATCATCGGCAATATTGTAATGTCGATGTAGAGGAAGCAGGGACTTCAGGCAAGGCACTCATGGTGCACTTTATTTTAGAGTCCATACAAGAACAAACCGTTGTGCCAGGACTAAACTAGGGGAAATATCCCATAATTAAATATCCCCTCATTTTTTTGAGCAGTGTATTAAGCAGTCAATGTAATGGTTAGACCACTGAGACGCAGGTTATATCACTCAGGTCACACATTTACGGAATGCATTGAAAACACTCACAAGCTTTATTTTTAATAAAAAGATAACACAGTGACAAAATATACTCCGAAAAAAACAGACTATATATCTACGATTTGCATCCTAGTGCAGGAAACGCCCACTGGGGGAAATGAACGCTCTACAATATGCTATGTATGGTCACAACAACATTGCTAATACCACAAATCTATGGGTGGCCTAAGACTTTTGTACAGTACTGTACTAAATACATTGTTTTTTATTGAAATCGAGCTGAAGTATTACTTTTCCAAGAAACATCGAAATGTCTATACTGGTACCCATATCACATTTGATTTAAAAAAAAAATGTTTCTTCATTTTATTTCCTAATGTTTTAGTAAAATTAATCATGTGTACATATCTATTTTGGCTGCTGCAATTTGTGCAACTACTTAACAATGCTACATTGTGCTTAATGCAATCAAAGAGTGCCTGGATTTTAAGACAATTTCCTATAAACGATAAAAAAAAGATGCAGGGAATTTCTAAAACAGAACTACTGATACCTATGTTCACCCATAAAATAAACATGCGACAATAAAATAACAGCAGATACTTTTGATTTATTCAAAACTTGCCAATCCACACAGCAGAATTCTGTCAGGAGAAAGTTATGTTCATATTATGTTAACTGCATTAACTGTATTCAAGCGAAAATGAAGATGGTAAGGTGAACATGTTACATATTGGTAGTTGTAATAAACCATTGTAGTTATTATGTAAGCATTGTGTGTAGCATCTCACATGGAGTATCAACGCCTTAATTTAAGAAGTGGTATTATACGTTATGCCAAGTTTTATTAGTGTTGCTGTTATCCATGTCCCTAGTGAGGTAATATGGGAATGTGCGATAGTCGAAAACAATACTTTTCATACTGTAAGGTAATAGACGACTTACATAGAAGTGTGTAAAAATGTTATTAAAAACAAGTCATGAGCCAGTTTTAGGGTTTGCACTCATTTTGAATAGTTGTTTACCAAGGCTGATGAATACTGAGTTTAGACAATGGTGCAAATATTCATCTGTATGGTGTGTGAAGATACTTTTTTTGGTTTATGGATACATTTAGGCATGTTGAGCAAAACGATCACCCACGTCCCATTGGTCTCCTACATAACTCCAAGGGCTATTGCGACAAATTGTATGTTTACCTCCGGAACTGTTAACAACTAAGCCCATTTACATATAATAACCTGTAGCATGATTCAGGGTTGACACACTTCACCCCTCAAAGTGCAACTTTAAAAAAAAGTGCAAATATTCTATATAGTTTACCAAAGTTGATTCATCCTTGTATTTGTTTCCTTTCAAAAATAATTAATTAAAATACGATCATTTGCGACTTAAACACTTTCCCTAGGGTTCAAGTTCTACTGTATCAAGTACTACCTGTACTTTAAGTTAACTTAAAACAAAAGAAATGTATTATAAGCCCATATTTTATTGGAATGCTAGTTTTGGGATTTTATCCGAATGTGTCAGTATGAGAGCAGAACAATATTGTGTTATGTGACTTGAATAACTTTGAATTACATGTTTGCGAAACATAGTTGGCATACTGGCTATGAATGTGTTTATTGTATTCTTTGTATAGTCAGGACTGAAATTCCTGTTTAGAGATTTCTATATTTTCATAAATGTTGTACTGGAGTTTGTTACAAAGTTGTTTAACGATGAAAACTTATGTCTGAAGCAATATGAACTAGTGTTTATGTTTGTATGAAACATTTTAATGTATTAAAATGATTCTTTTTGCCTCTTAAACTCTCTTAGTTCTTCTCCTCCAGCCTGATTACGTCATCAGGCAGCACTTTTGTTAAGCCAAAATTATGTGAACAGTTGCTATAAGTTTTGGGATTGCTTGAGTTGTCCTGGCCAACTCTTATTATAAACTGTAAATCTCTAGAAGCAACATCAGCTTAGCTGTTATTGTGCGAGCTATTAATATAGTATTAGGTACACCAGCTGCCACTAGGTGTCCTGCTCATGTCCACTACGTTATAGGAAGCTGACATCACCACACACTTAGACTTTTTTTTACTTCTGGTCATGCACAGGTGTAGACACACACTGAATACACTCAGATACAGTATCAATGCTCGTCAAAACACTAATACACCTAACTACACTCACCGATCGCTTTATTAGTTTACACCCCTTTGTTTCTATAGTCCACTTATCATATACAGCGGAGCCCCGGAATTCTAACTTAATTGGTTCTAAAAGGCCATTCAAAACGATTTGTTCAGAATTAAAATTCCTCATAAGACGTATTGTAAAGGATCAATCCCGTGCCGACCCACAAAGGATTGTTTTTTACACCTATATTTGTATGTAATTAATTATTATCGATATAAACATAAAATAACAGAACTATAAAGACAACTGAAAAACACTTTATGGTCACTGAGGTGAACGCTGTTTTAGTGCCAAGAATGAGAGGCCTGTCTAAAAAAATATAATAATATAGTAACAGAAATATAGTAAATTAATATTATATACTGTAAATAATGTGACTATGATTGTGCCCTAGTTCTTCTTAATTTATGTTTTATGGTAATTGGCATACTGTATTGGTGCATTATCAATACCGACTGGGCTGGATTATGTAAAAGATAGCACCATTGAGTGTTTCCTTTAGGGTGCCCATGTTCGAGGTCGGAATGTTTGTTCACATTTGGGGGCTGAAATAACAGACCGATCGATGTTGGAACTGTTCAAGTAAAGACGCATTGGAATTCTGAGGTTCCACTGTACTGTTGAAGCCCTTTGTAGTTCTAAAATTACAGACTGTAGTCCATCTGTTTCTCTAAATACGTTGTTAGTCCCCAATACTCTGTTCTTTATTGGTCAAGACCCCTACAGATCAGGTGCTGTTTGGATGGTGGATCATTCTCAGCAGTGACACTGATGTGGTGGTAGTGTGTTAGTGTGTAAGTGTCTTTTGCGCTGGTATCAGTTAATCGCATACAGCAGTGCTGCTGGAGTTTTAAACACCATATTAATTTACTGTGGTCTCTATTAGGCACAGCTGCGTTACTGATACACCATGTAAGTGTAAAGTCAGCGACAGCAGCTCATCTGTTGTTGCATAGATACAATTTGGGTTCGTCATCATCTAATCCTTGCTATAATCATCTAATGCTCACAGGATGCTGCCTACAGGGTGATGGACATTTGGACATTTTTAGCTGGTGGATTTAGAGGCCAGCTGTGACACTACTCATCTATCAGTGATCATTTCAATATTATTTTGGCAGGTAGATATTAAAAAAATAATAATCCATTTTTGGAAAATGAAAATGACTTGCAGGTAATTAAGGAATCAACGGTTCTACTGCTGTCAGTGGGGTTCTATTGAAAACGATAGCATCTATTAAAAAGCAAGGAGTTTCTTTGTGCAGTTTGCATGAATCGGTTTGTTTCCATATGTTGTTCTGTTCACCGACAGCCAGATCAAAATTAACATTCTTTTCAGCACTGCCTCTGTATATTTCATCATGGTCAATGCTTCAGGTAATCTATCAACACCATGCTCTCCCATTTTGCATTGGTCAGGACCTAGAAGGTTTTTTAAATCAGTTTCCCCATTTTTCTGCTTTTTCTCACTTGTTTATTTTGTTATATTGTAGCGTTTTGTTATTTTAACACTGGTATTAGTCAGAAGAGGGTTTCACATAGGACGACATTCACTTTGCACTTTACAAATTAAAAAGAAGGCATGTCAAGTTAAAAAAAAAAACAGAAAAACAGAAAAAAGTTTTAAACTGACAAATGTGACGCTGTGTAAAATTTCAAATCAGTCTGTTCTAATTTCTACATTGTCCGGATCTAGGGTTAGGAAAATCAACCTGACCAATTAGAAAGCTGTTGTCAGACATACAAGGAACAACACACTGACTATAAAAACATGGATATTATGGAAAATATGTGGTGGAATATCAATGAAAGCCTGAAATGACAGTGTGA
>JAUZSV010429477.1:0-10350 GCA_034780495.1 Parotocinclus cesarpintoi | reverse complement strand
ATGGAACCACTCCTTAGTTTCCCTGGCTGTGTGTTTTGAGTCATTGTCATGCTGGAAGACCCAGCCATGACCCATTTTCAATGATCTTATTCATGAAAAAATGTTTTTGGGAAAAGTCTTGCGATACATGGCCCCATCCATGGTCCCTTCAATAAGATGCATTTGTCCTGTCACCTTTACAGAAAAACACCCCCATGCTTCATAGCTGGGGCAGTGTTCTCTCTTTTCAGTATGCTATTCACTCGTCACATGGATCAGACATATTAACAATGTTGATGTGATTCCTTGAGCCAGAGAAGTAGGTCACCCGGTTGATCTCTGCGTTGTAGCATTTCCAGTATTATAATCAACAAAGAGCTGCAAAACCGCACACTTATGCCTTTCCTCTTTGTCTAACCTAGAATATAATTAAAGGAACTAGAGTTTTGACAACCTTTAATCATTATTTGCATTTAGTGTATGGTTTATTTTCTTTTCCTGACTAGACCTGAAAGGCCACACTGAGCTACACTATCTACAAGGTAAAGAGATATGTACAGAGAGATGCTAAGAAGGCATGGCATTTGACCAGAAGGGACTTTGGCAGGGTATACTTGGGAGGGAGGTATGGTCAGCCCCCCACCTCCAGCATAGATAGTAAGGTTGCATTCTAATGCCTTTGCACCCCAGTAATATGTGGACTGACAAAATAGGATCTACATTTAATTCCTTTGTCAAATAGATAGATATTATAAATAGATGGATAGATTAAATAGCTAGATAGATATAGATATAAAACAAATATTTAATTGCAATTTCAGAATATATAATATGTATTATGGTATTTAGTTCTGGTAAGAAATTAGTGGAGCCACATTATCAAAAAATTTCACAGTGTAATAAAAATATCCAGGTGAATATGGTGAATTATATGATTGTTGCTAACATTCTAGTGTTCATTTTTATGTTAAAGTGAGTTACACTAGATGTGTAAAAGAACCAATGCCTAATCATATTCGCAATACTCATGTACCCAGATAAATGCGACCTACTGCGATATGAATATATTTAGACTCCCCAAAAGGACAGTTAAACAACACAGACTTTTATAAATATAGTGCTGTCACAACCTGTCTTCAACACCACTCAATTATCTTGTTACTGAGATGAGAGGACTAAGTACATATTTCCTTCAGGTGATGAAAATATCACCCTTAGTGTGAGTTCTTTCACTCTGCTGCCATTGCATTTGTCCATTGTCTTGTTTACATGTTACGTGATGAATCTGGTAAAGCTAATGTGTCAGGTCAGAGATTCCTGAAGAGTTGCTAAGTCTCTTCAGGGCCTCAGCCATGCAGACGCCATGCCACTTTTATCCCTAGCTTGTTTACATTCATTAGCACTTGTCTGAAACGTGTCGTCCCCCCACTCCTGTGCATTTTGTTATTCACTTGGCTCTTATTGTCCATTAAGCACTGGTAATTCTGCAAACAGATGCTATCAAGCAAAGAAAATGTTTTGCCTGCCTTCCATTAGCAAGACAAATGCTTCCTTCAAGACTTTACACTTTGGCTGACAGGAGTGCATAACATGGTATGGTTCACTCAGACCATTCCAGCCGTTGTGTTCACTCTGAAGTGGTAAAAATGGGCGTACATTCTTTTTTTGTACAAAGAAGGTGAAAATTTGCCTTATGACATTTTAAAAATGAGACAACAAGGCACAAAACTAATATCATACAGAATATATACCCAAAATTCCCTCCAGTAGCAACTTTTCATTTGTTACTAATGTTTTCTCTTTGCATTGTGGTTTTGTCTTTATTGTTTACTATTTGCAGTTTAAATAATATAATTTGTTCATTTTACTGTATATATCTGTGTCAGAGCCATTAAATTATACATAATTAATTACCATAATTAAAATAGATAAGGAATTACCATAATAGTATGTAACAAACAATAAAGGAACAGTGTCCAAAGATGATCCCAAGGTAATGTGTGGGTGGTACAGAAGAATGGGGAACCGACTTAAACTAACAGTCTTCAGCAGAGGAAAAAGGCAATTACATTTGTTGACATTTCCAGCTCTGAGAATCTTCATTCAAAACGCCTATAATCCAAACAGAGGCAAAGCAGAGACAGCAGTTTACTCAGAATAATGGCCTCCATTAGGCAGTTGGGTACTTGTGCCAGCTGCATCTCTCCTGACTACTTGAATGATGGATGACAAGCACTACTGTTAAATTTACTGTATAAATGTGGGTTTATTCACTGGAAGCTCTCTTAACTCTGGAGAACTTAAAAGTTCCCAGCCTCAGTGTTTCTCATGTTTTAGCAGTACCAGGCTCTTCCATACTCCAAAACTGTCAGACAATGATGTAGGCATACTGATGAAAGATTAGAATATACAGTATGTATAAGTAATGAGCCTTTGCTTGTGAATTAAGTATCTTTGTCTGCCTCACATGGGACCCATTAATGTGATTTTAACTCTAAAGCCTGCTCTACCTTATGAATCTTTTAAGGCTGGCCAAATGGAAATTTAAGTAGTAGATATGATTATGTGCTGTATAAATGTGCTGTAATGAATGCTAATGTGTGTTACCTTAAATAGCTAATTAATTTATATCAAGCTGTGTGGGTGGGTATAAGAGATATGGGTCAGTGTGTAGGGAATTAATGTATATTCACTAAAATGTTGTAATAAAAATAAATGATGTTAAAAAATAAAATAAATACAAAATAATAAACAAAATAAAATAAAATTAAAAATATTTAACTTGCATTGTATTGAAACCAGCAAACAACATTTAGTGAAATTCTGATTTACTGTAGAGTTGGATAGAAACACTGCATGTACTGTTGAATTTACATCATTCGGCTGTGAATTTTACCTTAATGTGTATTAACTTTACAAAAATAATTGTCTTTGAAGGCCTTAAATATATTCTGATGGTCAGTGGAACTTGTATTATTGTGGGTGAATATTAAGTGTATGATACCATTATAATATTACGTATTTGTACTGAATATTATGCATGCTCATAAATTCATATGTAAGAAGTTTATTTGCTGTCTCTCCTTCTGGATAAAGAACTCAAAACTTTACTATGAAAGTGTGGAGCACAGAGATCTTAGAAAAAATAGATACAAATAAATCTGAACCCCGTAGTCAGTCTCATACTACTGCCATGACATGAGTGCAGATGGATAAAAGGGCTAACAATATCTGAGATGAGAATAAATCAATTGCAGGCAATCAGTATGTCTCTTGCTGCCACCTGTTATTAAAGGTAGTGCAGTGAAAATGCTGTCTGTCAGCAAGAACAGTAAAGTAGCCCAAAACTGCTGGTGATTCAAAGAGGCCACGTCATAAGCTTTCCAAACCACTGACCAGAATCAAGTCTGGCTATACCAGCATGACTGGTACATTTACAAATGGCACAACTTCACTGTGCAAATAAGAAGCCTTGTGTTAACCATGTTCAGAAGCACCAACTTTTCTGAGCTCGAAGTGGCATAGTGTTAGAGGATGATGTAAAAAGTCGTTATTAGTTGATCAACATAATTTGGGTTGACTGATAAATCTGCATTTTATTTGCATGGCAATGGAAACTAATAACTAATAATGATTCCTACAGAATCTATGCTCCATAGGCTCCCTAAAATACTAGGCTTCTGGATCTCATAATACAAGTGCAGTAGAAGCCATATTGAAACAATTAATTAATGAAAGACACTTAGCTTTAGGTGGGGGTTGAAAATTGAAGGTATCGTATGGGGTCAGATAATTTAGCTGGAGGTCCAAAACATTTCTTAAATAATGCCAATGAAATGCCAGCTGAATGTCAAAGTAAAAAGTCCCAGTAAAAAGAAAGGAGGCATGTTGTAAAAGATGTTTTACAGCGATGCTTAGGTAATGGGAACCTGGTGATTCATCACAGGCTACAAGCACACTGACTATGCTGGTTGTCCTGTAGGCTTTCTGATTTGTGTAAAAAATAGAAATCACTAGTATTACAAAGAAAAATAACAAAAGGATTATACACAAAATGTGCAACAAAGATGAGATTAGGAATAATAACAGTTACGAAATAATAACAACTATAAACAAGCCATGTGAATGCTGTGCTGAGTATATAAAGAGCAAATGTATCATAATATATCTAGCATAATCACTGTACATACATAGTTGTGAATGATAGTTGTAAACCTATAAAATAACAATCATTAATTAGAGACAGGGCATAGAGTGCTCAGCGTGGTAACAAACAATTACATTTTTCACACTTTAAAAGGGAAACCACAGCTTTTCCAGCCGTGTTTTCTGCTGTCTGTATTTCCTTTGCAGTTACCAACTAAAAGTAGATGAAGTCTTCTAAATATTTCTCAGCTCATAATGGCCCAGGAAGAGACTCCAAGCACAGGTCATCCTCCATATCATTAAAACTCTCTCTTGTAAGAAAGACAAATGTTCCAGGTGTCCGACTTGAAAACTTACTTCAGATCTAGCAAAAGTACCCTGATCCAAATAGTTTAATTGACTGTTTTTAGCAATACAAATATGTTAAGTTCAGCAAATAAACACTAATTAGTCCATCAAGCTTAGTCTTTTGACAAGCGTCCAAATGCAGTCTATTTAATGACAACTGTTTATGCAGTCTGTGTGGTCTGTGCTGTACACGCACAGGAGAGGACACATCACTCATGGGATTTGCAGGCCAAACAGCAATAACTGAGTTCAATTTCAAAGAAAAATAATTAAATGCCTGGTAGGTTTCAAGGAGTAATATTTTCTTTGAGCCCTGTGTGCCTGAATAATGACACAGACAGACACAGACAATCAGTGTTGCATAGAAGCAGAAAAGTTCTTACTTTAGCTTTTACCATAATTTTACAACTTTTGTAGCACAGTGTCTATCTGGATATTACCTGGTAATGTGATAAATAGCCTGGGTCAGATCATAGCTATTTAGCTATTTGCCAATTAATTAACATTTTAATTGCAAATGTGAGGACAGCCAGAAACACATGCTTAGCATCAGGCATCAGCAAACACAGAAAGTTATATGTGAGTTATGTCACTTCCTTTCCACACAAGTTTTCAAACACTTATTTATCAGAGACTTAATCATCAGCATCAATCTCACATGTATTCATTGTGAGGTTTTCTACCATTTAGAAGAAAAGTATTCAGATTTTACATTTTCTCTAGCATGTACTTTCAAAGTCACCCCAAAAATGTCTGGTAGCTATTTTGTGCGTGCTGCATTTCTTCCCAGGGTTGCAAGATCTCACGAGAGAAACAAGTAACCAGGTCTATGGAAACAACATTTAAGAACAACAATCCCTGAAAATCTACAGCTTGTAGCTACCAATATTTGTGAGTGACTTTATAGTAAAATAAGACCAAAGTCTAATAAGTGTAATAATCATAATTATTTATTTAGTATTGTTAAATTATTAATGTTATTGTTAAATACGTATGTACAGTATATGTAATACTCAATATTATCAATAGTCTGACCCTTGTCTAACCGGGAACTATACATCTGTATGTATTTTTATTTTTTTTGCAGTCATGGCTAACCAAGTTTATTTTGAGTATAAATTAGTTCAGCACATATTGACAATAGAGGTTCACTGGCCTTTTTAAAGTCACATTATATAATATCTGATCTGTAGTTAAAGTTGCTTGGCTAATTGTCTGTCCACAATTTTCAGGTTGCAGTGCCTGGCATGTCTGGAGCCCCCTCCTCCCCCATCGTGTCCTCACAATTGCCGACTCTCCTGGGAGGGAGATTCATTAAATTCAAATTATGTGTGGGTCTTTTTCTCCCCTATTAGGAAGCTTGTGCCTGAGCTCAGACCAGGTGAAAGAAAACAGTCATAGCCAAAACCAAAAAAGATTTATTATATTTTTGTATGTAATAAATGTGAATAGAAGAATTTATTTTGTCATTGAACCTTTTAGTGGCCTTTTGAGATCTGCATGTTAAATTGTGTGATGTGGGCAGAAAATAAGACTTAACAATTCAGAAGTAAAGCAACACATTTTTTAAAGGTGTGTATGTCAACCCAATCCCATTTTAACTGGCAACACCATCTTTTATTACTGTTATTGTTATTTTCATGAAATATGTCAATTGTTTAAAAGAAGTGGGTAATGGAAATATCATTAATAATATTTTAGTAACTAGAGCTTTTTATATAATAATTATTATATATTTTAACCCTGCAAATAATGTTATTGTGTAAATATATTGTCTAAACAGAAATCCATAAAGTGGGGAAAAAAACACAATATGGTTGATCTTTACTTAGACCCAGAGGGCAATGCTGTTGTATCTTTCATTACCCTTTTTCTTACATCAGTATGAAAACCCCTTCTATTACCACTATTTAAATGAGCATAATGTGTACATTACTTGATTTGTGTGGTACTTGCAGTAATATTTAGACAATAGTAGACAATTTCAAGATCTGCCCAGGGACAACAGATGAAAAATAGCCTTTAGGCTAATTCTGGTGCATTTACAGCAATGTTAATTAATGTACACTGTCCCTGTTAAATAAACTATTAAACTTAAACTGTAATAATCATACAGATTTATAAAACAAACCTTTCAATTTAAAAAAAAAAAGTTATTTTTATTAATAATAATGAGGTAAAATGTTCAATTAATTATGGTACAGCTGTGATCCTTTACAAACAGTCTAATAATAATGATATAATAATAATTCAACATATTTACACCCGATAAAGCAAAATTAAAAGAAATAAAAAATGCAATTATTTATTCTGTATTATTTGATGCTATCGTTAGGACAAAAAATAATATAATAATGAAATATTTACAGTACAAACCTTGCAAGAAACTTTAAGGTAAATAAATAAAAAATAAATGTTGATTAATTATAATTGAGATAAAATGTTTAATTAATCGTTTTACTGATTTTATCCTTTCATGTTTAAAAAAAAACCCCGCCTGCAATAATCAACTATCTATAAAACAAACTTTTCCTGTAAAATAAAAAAAGGATATATTGTTGATAAATAATAAGGAGGTAAAACGTTCAATTAATTATGGTACGGCTTTGATACTTTAAAAAAACAGTTTAATAATAATAATCATCATCATAGTGAGATATTAATTTTAATAATAATGGAACATATTTACGAAACAATAAACTCAGAGAGCAAAATAAAGAAATAAAAAAAACCTATTTGTTCTTTATTATGTAGTGCTATCATTAGGACAAAAAATTATATAATACTTTAATAATTGAACATGCTTACAGTAAAATCCTTGAAAACTAAACTAAACTCTAAAGGTAAATAAATAAAAAAGAAACGTTGATTCATTATAATTCATTGTTTTACTAGTTTGATCCGTTCATGATTTTAAAAAGAAGTCCCATCTGTAATAATTGAACATTTATAAAACAAACCTTTCCTGTAAAAAAAAAAAAAAAAAGGATATATTGTTAATAAATAATAATGAGGTAAAACGTTCAATTAATTATGGTACAGCTTTGATCCTTTAAATAACAGTCTAATAATAATGAGATAATAATTCTAATAATAAAAAATATTTACAAAACAGTAAACTCGGAGCAAAATAAAGAATACATAAAAAGAAAAAACTACAATTATTAATTTTTTACTATTTGGTACTATCGTCAGGACAAAAAATAAGTGCAAATCTTGTAAGCGAACTTTAAGATCATAATAAATAAAAATTCATAAGTTGATTAATTAAAACTGACGTTAAAATTGGTAATTAATGCCACCTGTACTAATGAAACAGATTTTAAAAAAAGAACCTTTTCTGTAAAAAAAAGTATATATTGTTCATTAATAATAATGAGGTAAAACAATTGTTACAGCTTAATCCTTAAAAAAAAGTCTAATAATACTAATAATGAGATACTAAGTAGATAAATAATTAAACATATTTACAAAATAAAGACCATAAAAAGATTCATACTTCAATATTTGGTACTATTCTTACGACAAAAAAAATATATAATTTTATATATATAACTGATTTATTTATTTCTTTTTCCACAATACAAACCCATGTCCAATTTAGAAATGAATCTTGCTCATAAAAGCAAAACGTTGCTCTTCTCACATTAGTGTTAGTATTCGTTGAAACAAAATGCTGGAGTGCCCCTGTGATTCGGTGCTAAGTTGTAATACTTCAACCCCCCCCCCAATGGCCTTTGGAGAATTTGGAGGCTCGTAACGCTTGCTGGCCTAAAAGGGCCGGCTTTAACTGTTTCCTCCTTATTCATGGTGTCAGTATTTAAAGGTCAGACCCAATGAACTGATGCCCTGACCCCTGCTATCCAGGGAGCGTCATTAGGTGGCCGACTCACCTATTGATTCAGGGTTAATCTCCTTTTGATCGTAGCCGCTGACGAATAACAAGTGTTTACTCAGGCCTGGCTTTTCCTCTCTCCAGTTTGGAAGCCAAACGGGATTTTATACCCTGTTATTTTTTCTTCTTCTATGCTGTGGAGGAATTTCCCAGCTGGAGGACGGAGGGTTGTGGGGTTTAAAAAGCTTGGAATGTATTAGATTGGGCCATCAGGGTGCTGAGCGGCACTGCAGGGTGTTTAAAAATGATTATTGAAGTATAATATTGTAACGCTGAGACCGAGCTTCATTAGAATCAGAAGCTTAAAAGTGTTTGCACTGATTAACGGTATGCCACTCTAACCGACGTCTGATCTCGAGGCAGTAATGCAATGCTTTATACAAAGTTTATAAAAGTTTGCTTCCTTTCAAGAATAGAAATATGTGAAAACGGTTCCGTTTAAAATCCTCCAGCCGTTTTCATTTTGGTCCGCGTTTTAAAAATGTGTGGCAGCACGATGACTCACAGCAAGAAGGTCCCGGGTTCAATCCCAGGGCGGAGCGGCCTGGGTCCTTTCTGTGTGGAGTCTGCATGTCATCCCCGTGTCTGCGTGGGTTAACTCCAGGTCCTCCGGTTTCCTCTTAGAGTTTTGTTGGGGTCTCTAAATGACCATTAATAGGTGACTGTGGACGTGACTGTGTTTGTGTGTGTGTGTACCCTATAACGGATTGGCACCCCGTCTAGGGTTGTTCCTGCCCTTGTGCCCACAGGTGCGAGGTGGGCACCGGCTGGCCCTCGTGTGGATTAAGATAATCGAAAGATAATGGATGAATGAACATGACGAAAACGTTAAAACGCGCCTTCGTATTCACACTGAGGAATTAAAATGGGTCGGATTGCTAAGGTAGGCTGTTACTATTCTACCAGCAGAAGAAAATGTGAGCGATTTCTGTTCTGATTCGTAATTCGAAGTTTGTTAGGTGAAGCTGTTAAAGTTAATGCCGTCAGTCGGAAATGTCAACGGGGAGTTATACAGCATCAGCAGCTTCATCGGATTACTTTTCTAAGCCGGGCTTCTTAAAAATAAAAAGGACCCAACGAAGCTGTGTACGTTTTAAGAGCCCAGGACGTCCGGTTTACTGTACTGACTTTGTTTCTCTGATCTTCCAGACTGCTCGTTAATTACTTGGTTCAGCTTCCGAATTTAAAGCGCAACGTTTTCAAAGCCGGTAGATTGTACAACGTCGTTCGAATAAAAATAGTCCGTCTTTTCCTTGCACATTCTTTATGGCTGGTGTCGTTGTTAGTGCTAGTGTACTTGGCGCTCCCGGACCGTCTCTCGGCCTATCAGACTGCAGGGTCGGGACAAACTGGGGTAAGATTTTTAGAACGCAATGAAAATATCAAATAATAATAATAATAAAATTGACTATTTTACTTTACTTAAGAACGTTCAGAACGTCTGGAGCCACAACCAGACCGAGAGACCAAATCTTGCAATAAAAGGAGGCGTGCCCGAATTTGTGGCGCAAAACTTTTCATAAATTGGCCAGCACAGTCCCAATTTTCAAATGCCCTCTCTTTTCGTGAGCGTTATAGTACAAACACACACACACAATGTTTACACTATATACAGTATGGGCAGCTCGGTGGCTCGGTGGGGTAGCACCGCTTGCCTCACAACAAGAAGGTCCCGGGTTCAATCCCAGGGCGGGGCGGCCTGGGTACTTTCTGTGTGGTGTCTGCATGTCCTCCCCGTGCCTGCGTGGGTTTACTCGGGGTACTCCGGTTTCCTCCCACAGTCCAAAGACGTGCGTGTTAGGTTAATTGGCGGCTCTAAATTGTCATTGACTTGTGTATGCAAAACACCCCAGCAGTGTAACTGGAAACAGCTGCACGCCAGTCCCAAGCCCGGATAAATGGGATGGGGTGGAGAAAGCAATGGCAAACTACTCCACTATCCTGCTCAAATACTTCATGGATCACATCGATGAAGGACAGAA
>JAUZSV010429466.1:0-10350 GCA_034780495.1 Parotocinclus cesarpintoi | reverse complement strand
CTGCACCTTCATTTCTACCTTTCTCCAGCTCTAAACAGTTTAACGGCTTTAAACCTGTCCCGGTACCATTCTGTCCTGCCTTTTTGGCACTGCATTACGAGCTATGAGGTGCAGGCGACACAGAACGTTCTCTCATCCAAAGGCTGGACGTTCCATGCCGGTCCCAGCCAGTTTTAGCCGGCTTAAGCTGGTGAACTGGTTGGCAGGTTGGCATGACCTTTAAAATTTCGGTTAAAAAAAAAATCTTTCGAGCTAGCCCAGTACCCCATAGATAGCTTCTGGTAAGTCAATAAACGTACTGGATGATTCTGACCAGTAGGTTGTGAGTTCAAGGCCAACCCACACCAAGCACCTTCACTTCTACCTTTCTCCAGCTCTAAACAGTTTAACGGCTTTAAACCTGTCCCGGTACCATTCTGTCCAGCCTTTTTGGCACGGCATTACGAGCTATGAGGTGCAGGCGACACAGAACGTTCTCTCATCCAAAGGGCTGGACGTTTCATCCTAAGGCTGGGCGTTCCATGTTGGTCCCAAACGGTACCGGAACCAGGCCTGGGATGTCACATGCTGACACAATCTGAGGGCCGGTCAGGGGATCATACCCCAGGATTCCCACCCTGGCCCCTGTATTCTCCAGAGAAAACCTGACCAGGAAGCAGGGGGTAATATATTCTCATATTGGCCAAACACTTATCACTAATATTATATTCATGGCCTATTCTTAACCTGTTCCGGTACCATTTGGGACCAGCATGGAACGTCCAGCCTTTGGATGAGAGAACGTTCCGTGTTGCCTGCACCCCATAGCTCGTGCCATACCAAAAGAGCAGGACAGAATGGTACCGGGACAGATTTACTTTGGTCCGATCAGCCAATAAACTGTTTAGAGCTGGAGAAAGATAAAAAGTGTAAAGTGAATTGCTTTATTCCAAACTCTTGCATTTTTACAGCTACCACACTGCCAAGAAGAGACATTTCTTTTATATTTATTGATATTTCACAGTGATTTGCTGTACAATTCTTTCATCGGAAGCTATTTTGCAGTATAAACAACGTCGTGACGTATCGATGTACAAAATGATTTCTCTCTTAGGCCAGACTTTTTTTATTGCTTGTTTCGCGGATCCGCCGACAATCATATTTGAAGAATACAAAAAAATAAATAATTTTTTTTTCAATAGTCCGCGGATCCACCGCAGTACTAATGGTTGAAATAAAATTTTAAAAACCCAATTTATTTTTTAGCTTTTTCCGCCCTCCGATGGAGAGCAAACGGTATTGTGCTGTACATTACATTTTTTCCAGATTCACTTTAATTTAATTGTAAATTAAATAAATTTTATTTTTTAACAAAAAATGTATTTTTATTTCTTCCTCCTTCCTTGTATTGGTTCCACATAGTCCTTGAGAAATTGAAAAGTGCTGAAAAATAAAAATTAGTTAGTATTTTTTTTCCTTCCTCCTCAGATTCTTAAGTAGGGACATCAGAGGAACAAGCAATTAAAAAAATCTGGCCTTATTGCAAGCAAACGCAGTCGATACTTCGACCCAACCCGGGATCGAATAGAGCCAGTTTGCGAGTTGGACGTGCCTGTTGGCGCTGCACGGCCAAACGAACGCTTGTTGTGCTGTATCGTCACAGTTTGCGGGACGGCTAGTCCGTTGTACTATCGCTCATTAACAGAAGTTCGTAAGCATTTAACCTCTCCGTGCTTAAACCGAGCATAATCACCGAGGATTAATCTAGCATTCAGATTCCACGTTCCATATCGCCCGGCTCATCAAGCATTATAAAGTCTTGTGGTGTACAAAGTACTAGATGCAATGTGCCAACAATCGTGAGTCACGTAGCATTTTGAAAAGGTTAGACTCCTCTTATTTCCTTCACGCCACAACGCCCCGTCGTGACGAAGCACGTTTAGACGTCACACGTTTCGACTTCACCATTGGCCTGTGGAGCTTTCCGGGTGGAATCATTAAGTCGGCAGGTTCGGGAGATGCTTTGGTCTTGCCGCCTTTCAGGAAGTTTATGGTTGCGTACTCCGTGGTCGAGGGCTTGGCCGGCACGGGTTTTGACCTGCTCGCGCGTCCAGATTGAAGGACCTGGATCTCGGCGTAGTGTAACTGATCGGGGTCCTCCATCTTCTTCCACTTGTTCACTTTAGCGTACTCGGGCTCGGCTGCCACCGGGTCGTAGATGGGCATGTCGGCGTTCTGATGCAAAGAAAGATGGTGAGAGACAACAAGAAGGACTACTCAAGGTTTGGAAGTAGCATGTGCACCCAGGTGGCACTATGCTAAGCCACCACTGTAAATGACCTGCTTAGGAACAGACACAACCAGGCCTTAACTGAGGGAGGAAAAGGTGGGCTGGAGATCTGCAAGCAACAGATTAGGGTCAATCGAGGTGAGAACGGTGGAAGTGAGAAGAAGTTATTGGCAGCCACAAGCTGTACTAGGGCACTCACTGGCCTGCAGCGCTCTATGTATGCAGAGGGGTCGTACACATGGCGAGAGACTGGGGAAGTAGGTCAATAATGGGAAGGAATATGGCACTAGTACTAGTACTGATCATTTTCAACTATTTTTGCCAGGTTATTCTCCTCTCTAGACACTCTCTGCTTCCCCCGAGTAATTCCATGGAGGATCACACTATACTTTCCATATCCATCCATAAGTTGCAGCCACTGATGCAGTGGAAGGGGGACCATCCAACACCCAGCCTCCCTCAGACACCAACTCAGGTCTGCACTGTGGCCAACTAGTACTTGTTTCTGATTATATTTTACGGCAATATTTTTTCCAACCTCATTAAGCTGAGTTATGTCCATAAACTTGGCCCAAGGTTCATTTTGGGAGCACTGGCATCATTCTCCAGAAGGTTGACCTACATTAACCAAGTGTTACCTTTGGATCGGGCAATTTTGATGCCAGACAATAGTCAATCTCTAAGTTAGCTGCTGTATTGAAGCGTTCTAGCAAAGCAATTGGAGCAATTCAATGGATCTACCTTGCGTGTCGAGGCTGCAGGTGGACCTGGAGAAACAAGGAGACAACGTTATTCTTACTTAAAGACCACCCTTCGGTTTTCATTCCAGCCGAGCAGGAACTACCCCCGATACTGAGCTAGCACTCAGCCGTGGAAAGTTTCGTTTATTAAAAGTGCAGTCGGTAAGTCTTCCTTCATTCTTTTCATTCCATAATGTTGGCCACCCCTGTGGTAAGCAGGACATATAGGGTTCTAGTCCGGTCCTCAGATCCCTAGGCCAGGCCTTGTATTTGTATATCCTGCCGCTGCCCACCTTAAACAGGATAAGGTGTGTTGGGATTGGGATGCTTGCTGGGCAAGTTCGTATAATGCCCACTGCCCAGTGTGGACCAGCGTTGTCCAGTAACAGACAAGCAAGCAGCATCTTGGCCAGGCTGGGTGTCACTTGCGGACACGATCTGAGGGCCGTTCAGGGGATCATACCCCAGGTTTGCCATCCTGGCCCCTGTATTCTCTAGGGAAAACCTAACCTAACCTAAACCTAAGCAGGGGGAAAATATTCTCAAACTGAATCTTATTAAACTATTATTATATTATTATTATGGCCTATGCTAAAGTACATGACAGTATTTCTTACCGTTCTTTGTGGATCGCTTCAGTGCTGACTTCCGTGGATTTAAACCCCATCTAAGACAGAAAAGGGAAGCGGAACTGTGTGGTTTTTTGGCTTCGAACTGGCAAATCTTCTTTTAAAGCGTTGAACTGAAAAGGCTCGAGACCAAGGGAGCAAATGTTGGGATTTTCATTAACCAAAGTTACTAACTAGATCATTTCTGATAACCTGATAAACATTGTAAATGCTCGCTTTTCCTTTCCTTGTCTTCACAATTTGCACATGCACGTCCTGAACTCACCAATAACTCGAATAACCGGTTATTAAAATCCAGGTTTCGTAGAAAGTACACAGCAAACGAGTTAAAGTTTCAAAACTAACCAGTCTATAGAGACTGTACTCAGAAACAATGCTAACATCACATGAAGGAGCTCTACTCCTCTGGTGCTCTGCTCCCTCCAAAACAATAAACATATAGAGAAAATCACTGATACTTACTGATC
The DNA here is from genome assembly GCA_034780495.1 of Parotocinclus cesarpintoi. Taxonomy (NCBI): domain Eukaryota; kingdom Metazoa; phylum Chordata; class Actinopteri; order Siluriformes; family Loricariidae; genus Parotocinclus; species Parotocinclus cesarpintoi. The sequence continues at coordinate 6,245 of JAUZSV010429466.1, read as the reverse complement.
CAGGGCTTTGGTTACTCTGTTCCCCATCTCTATGCATATTTAGAAAGCCAAAGGTCTCCCGGCTACAATATTACTCGCTGCATTTCCTTGTTCAGAGGGAAGTGGAGCTCAGCAGGTGCGTTGTGTGTATACACTCAGAGTGCCACCTTTGTTCCTCTGGAACGCCTCTTCTGCTGGATTTTCCCCCCGAATGACCTTGAGCTGGTGAACGTTTAACCATTTCTGTCCTGTCCTTATATAACGATTCGGTGGCTCCTGTGCTGAACTGTTATAGGCCGGTTTCCGTTACTCCCGCGCCTTGATCTTTGATTTATGACGTTTTGCTTGTTTTCTTAACGTGCTATAGCTTCTAAGCTAGGACAGCGTTTCTAGCAATTAAAGGAATCGTCCAATAGCATTTATCTTGGCCGTGTCTAAATCACCACAGGTTTCTGAGGCCTACTGTCCCTTTAAATCCCTTGTCCTTTTTTTTACAGAGCTTGCAGCCCAACACAATTCGGATATCTCAGCTAGAGTTAAAGCTGGAGCCCAAAGGGCCCAGGGCTGGGATTTGAACCCCAGTCCTTAGTTAGGAGGCCAGAGCTCTAATCACAAATCCGACATCGCTTAGAAAGGCAAACAGAAGGATTTCAAATCATATTTGGCAACCACAATGCATTTATAGTCCATCACTTAAATTAATTTTTGGTGGGGGAGAAATCTAACGTTTATAGTGAGGCGGGTGCGAGTGCTTTCTGGACAGAGGTGGTTGTGTACGATAAAAGGGAGGCCGGTCCGGGAAAATAGGGAACATATAATAATAATAAGTCCTGGAATGGACTGGCATCTTGCCTGATTGAAAAGAAGAGACTTTAGTTTTCACCAACTGGTTGATTGGTAACGCTACTGGGACCTGTGGATCAAAAGGCCACTCTGCCACCCCAGTTGAGTGATAGATCATGACGTTAAAATGTCCAAAATGTTTTTTGCAGACTTGCAAGCTCGCCTTCTTCACACTTACTCTACTTTCTGTAGATCCCGGACGTTTAGAACCAATAAACCAATGGACTGCTTATCTGGCAGGCTTATTACAAAATGCTAGTCACACAGTACGAACACGGGGCCGTTTTGCATAGTCCCCTATTTTATTGTTTCATAAAATTGAAAGCTAAGAGGTATAACAGCCATAGTACAAGCCACTGCTTTGAAAACGAACCCAGGTTTCCAGTTCTTACTCACGTCGTTGTGCTGCTTTTATAAGGGACACACTTGACTTAATTACATCCCTGTAGGCCATGAGTGTCACTGGCGTAAACAAGGTACAATAACATCATGTCTGACAAATGATTGGTCTTAAGGAACATCTGAATTTGTGTGCAGTTTGTCTTGAAGAAGAAATCACATAGTCATGTGCAGTTTTTGTTAAACCACCCAATTGTGTTCTAAGTCCTAAGCGTAGCGGTGAAACCAGAAATTCAAGTCCAGACCATGCCCAGTTTCAGAGGTACAAATAAAGCTCACCAGCTCCGCATCACTGGTCAAATGCACGGTGCCGGTGAGAGAGATTCCGCCCCTCCACACCTTTCTCTGGCCACGGCTCAACTCTCGAACGGCGTGATCTACAATGAAAGGCATAGCTCAATTTGTAACTCCCCCCCAAAATCAAGCGGGCAGCATGGACCATATTAGCTGCTCTTCGCAGCCTTCTTGTCCAAATTGATCTTGAGCTCGTTGACCTTAGGCTCCAGATCCTGGACCTTCCTGGGCGCCTGGATGCACAGGATGCCGTTGTGCGAGAGCGACACTTGGAGCAGCAGCGGGTCCACGCCCATGGGAAGGATGTAGGTGCGCGTGAACTCTCTGGACACAAAGCCATGCTGGTCCAGCTTCTGGGCGTGGCGCCCAGTCACCTCGAGCAGGTTGTCCACGGTTCTCACGCTCAGCTCGTCTGGAGTGAACTGGCAGACGTCCAGCTGAACGCGGTACCAGTCGTCCTCGCAGTCCACCTGGGAGTAGCCCCTCTCGAGCTGCTTGTTGATGCGGGGGCGGATGTAGTAGCCGTGGTACAGCACCGGGGCCATCAGGTCCTGCGGATTCAGTGCTGTGAGGAGATGGTGATAGGGTGAAATGAAGAAGCTTCCTTAAGATAGCGACTTTTTGGAGAAAAGGAAACTTATGGAAAATAATAAATGTACACAATTACATTCTAGACAGGATCTTTATATGATGACTGCCTAAATAAAAGAGATAGATAAGCGAAAACAGATTAGATAAACACACAGCAGAGATTGTGGCTTAGCACACCATTTGTCAATCAGCAACTTTTAAATAGAACCCTCCGGAAACTCCCAGGCCGTCCCTATTTATAGTTAGCCCTGTTGCATCCGGCTCGGGAATCACATTTCCTTGGCACAGATTATATTCTGGTATAATGCAGCGTTTGCGGGTGTGTCTGTGGCTTGGACTGCATTTTCCCTTGCACTCTCCCAAATTTGCCATTCTCAATTCCCATCTCTCAACCGACCAACCACCATGTTGCCGTGTCAACTGGTGGCATGTTGGTTGAGAAATAAAAACGAACTGCTACACATCCATCCCGCAAATCAATCAATCGGGTTGTCGTGCCACTCAGAATTGAGTCAGCTGGCCACTTTTTGGCCACCTGGCAAGACTGCCACTGAAAATAAGCCTTTATTCACGTTAGAAAGTGCCAAGCTCAAATCTGCATGCAGACTGACTTACCTTCGGCGAAATTCTGCTCGTAGATTCGCGGTGGAGTGCACATCTCGTAGTTCACGCTCATGGGGTAGGCATGAGGAACGGTCCGCTCAGCCATTTCAAAATGTACCGCGGGCGGCCAAGATTTAAGCGCCGGAAGGTCGACCTTTCTGGCTTGAAGGATTTCAGTAGCGCAACAGCAAAAAGCTCGAGCACACAGACAGGCCAATGGGCAAAACAGAGCGCCTGAGTATGATGAGTGTGACAAATCGGTCTAGAAATAACCCGGTTGGTGCGCCACTCAGACAACGGTGCAATGGAACACCGTTCGGGCAGCTGATCCACGTTTCCTTAAATATACTTCGATCTGCAATATATTATCCCATAAACCAGTCCCATGGTCTTCAAAAGGCTAACCTTTCCGAATACATTCAGTCCTAGGTATCTTCCTAACATGATGTTTACAGTTTTGGGCATCCGGGGCAAGCATTTGGTAAATTGTCCATCCCTGTCATCAAAGCTTTCCATCATGCCTGAGAACAGGCTTTAACGTTGATGCCTGGCCTTTCCTTCTTTGAAGCTGACTGGGCAATACCTTCACGATGGGCACTTGGACTGCCAGCCTGACTAAACCCTTTGCAGCTGGCAGTCACGGGGGAAATGCTCCGAATAAGACTCGATGATCCCACCATTGATCGGCAACTTCTAAACCAACTGGCCTCCTGCCCAGTACTCAGCCGTAGACAAAGGGCCTCTAAAGGGTCCCAGACCCCATAATCGTGAGCCACGGACATCCTAATCTACCCTGTCATGGAGAAAACTTGCTTGCTTTACAGTATTCGTGCCAAAACACCCAAAGACGGAATGTAACCCAAGCCCAGACATCAGTTCCTGCTACTCAGAGCGTCCATCGTGAGCCACTCTGGGTTTGGGGTGGATGAAATTTGAAATCTGGCCACTGGATTTAAACAAGCAACGCAAGAGATGTGTCTGGAAGAGAGGGACAAGACAGCGAACAAAGGAGAGGAGGCACAACGGGGCGAAAGCGGGCGAAGGGCAAACAGTTTACATCATTGTTCCAGAAAGATCCAGGCTCAGTGACTGGCGTATATAAGGGCGCGGGCTGAACGGGGTGGCAGATTCTGCACAGCGAGCAGCCGAGACGAAAATGGACATCGCCATCAAGCACCCCTGGTTCCGCCGCTCCTTCTGGCCGTCCCTCTTCCCCGGCCGGATCTTTGACCGTCACTTCGGGGAGCATGTCTCAGAAAGCGACGTGCTGGCATCCTACCCTTCCCTGTACTTTCCATGTCCTCCCTTCTTCCACTGGCCCAGCTGGGTGGCCAGTGGGCTCTCAGAGGTGAGCTTCCAATCGCACGTTCTCATGGAACAACCTTCAAAAGTTGCATTGTAGCTAATAACCTGGACTAATATTGTAAAAGCTTAAAAAAGACGCCGAACACAATTGGTCGTCTATCGCTTTCCCAACATAACAAAGGGATTATAGGTCTTTACTGTCAGCTGTGTGGATCAGAGCATTCTGAAGGTTCCACGACTGTTATTCGGAGTGATCTTCCCATTCACTTATTAGCCACCCAAGATTCATCTTTGGATTTTCTAACTTGTATGTCTTAAATTAAACGTTAGTACGTCCAACTATTCCATGAAGTCAAGCAAATGAAGGGAACCACTGCAACTTCAAATAATTAAACAATGTAAACATTTAGATCCGACATCTTTTTTTCCCAGGGAGGCTAGAGGGGTTAGGGTAGAGGAACTAAAAAAAATCCGTATCGAGAAACAGTGTAGAACTGTCTGTTGGTTCACTCTGACCACACTGTAGATCCCATTATCGTACGTGATTACGTACCGTGGCACGGTCTGGAAGGGCAGACTGTTCTGGAAGAATTGGAGATCAGAATTGGAACGCTTCTTTAACTGGACAAGTCGGGCATAGAATGGTCGGTTCAAAAGATTTTTGGCCCCCAAATTTGAGCCGATCCAGGATCAGGTTGTGTCTGAAACGAATGCCATTTTGGTGTCGAACAAATCCACATTCGAATGGCCTTCAAGAATCGTCAGAGACGTTCGAATTCCACTCAGACGTTCCACTTTACTAACATTTCATTTTGGTTTGTTTTGCCTTATTAGATGAAAATGCAAAAGGACCGCTTCACTATCAGTCTGGACGTGAAGCACTTTGCGCCGGAGGAGCTGAGGGTGAAGGTTGACGGCGATTACATTGAAGTTCACGCTAAGCACGAGGAGCAGCAGGTAAAGCCCTGCAGCCACAGTTGATTTCATACCATCCATCCATTATCTTCCGCTTAATCCACACCAGGGTCAACCCTGCGGCAACCCTGGGCACAAGGGCAGGAACAATCTAGACAATCTAGAGCCAATCCATCGTACACACAGTCACACACTAAGGGCCACTTTAGAGACACTAATTAACCAAAAACGCCTCCTGTCTTGCAGGACGAGCACGGCTACGTGTCGAGGGAATTCCTCCGAAAGTACCGCGTCCCGTCCGGAGTGGACCCGGCCAACATCACGTCGTCTCTCTCTTCCCACGGCATCCTGACCGTCACGGCGCCTCGCAAGCCCTCCGACGCTCCCGAGCGCACCGTTCCAATCGCCCGCGACGACAAGCCTGCCGTGACCGGCCCGAAGAAGAAGTAAAGCATTACACTCGTTTGTAAAAAAAAATAATAACAATAATAAAATGTATAAGGATCCAACCCCTGTGTAGCCTGGGATCCAACCTTTCTACGGGACAAGGACATTGTCCATAGTACACCGAAAATAATGATCTAAAAGCACCTTATTACATCACACAAGCCCTCAGGCGGAAGACGTCCACATAGGACGAGAACACAAAGCTCTTTGTCTCGCAGTCACACAATGGCTACACAGTTACAAAGTGTGGGTAGACCGAGATTTTAGGCATTCACTGTGGGACAAAAACAACACTTCACAAACCCAGAATGACTCGAGATGTTTTCTGTGCAGTTTGACCATTTTTGCGTTCCAGAAATTGGATTCTGGCCCAGGTGCCACGCAGAGAGGTGCAGGTAGCGATGGGGAACGTTACAAAGAAAGAATATGTAGTCTGGGCAGGGTTTATAAAAAAAACAACGAGTTTTTATAATGAACATGTGCTTTGCAGGGAACAAATTGAAATCCATTTCTGGTGCTCACAGATTTCGTTCCCTGTGACTGGATGCAACCGGCATGGATAAATAAAAGTCTGAAAGCTGAAAGTTCACTGCTGTGTTGCCTAACAAAGGAATGGAGGGAGGGAGGGAGGGAGGGAGGGAGAGGGAGGGGGATCATCCCAGAGACTGGAACTACCAGGCATCGTTTCTCAGTACACTATAGATATCCATGCCAATGCTCATAAATCACTCTTCAGATGTGCTGAATGGAGATAGGGTCAGATTTTTTTAATTGATTAAGACTCTACTGAACTGTGGTAGCCTAGTGGTTAAGGTACTGGACTCTGGACCAGAAGGTCCAGGGTTCAAATCCCATGTCTGCCAAGCTGC
>JAUZSV010429465.1:0-17959 GCA_034780495.1 Parotocinclus cesarpintoi | reverse complement strand
AGATTTATTTTCTGGATTTTCTTTTTAATATTCTGTCTCTCCATGTAAGAATACATCTACCATTAAAAGTATAGAATGATCATGTCTTTATTAGTGGGCCAACGAAGAAAATCAGCAAGGGATCAAATACTTCTTGGACTCACTGTACAGCACAGCAACTTGCCTAAATAGCCCGTAGTGCAGCCGGCGCTCATTCAGATTGCCAGACCGCATGTTTTGTGAAATGTATATGCAATGTTCTGTAATGGCAACTCTATCTGTGTGTTTCTGCTGTCCTTTAATGTCTGACAAGTGGCATAGAGGAGCCTTTACGTGACATAGTGGTAAAAGAGAAAGCCATTGATCACTATGATCAGTTTTCTTTACCAGATATCATCCTGCGGACAGAGCAATGAAACCATGGGACTGGGAGCTGATATCAGCTGTAATAAATGAACAGGTAGAAGTGAGCGGCATGACACTGGCATGTTACAAAATAAAAACAAAATTTCATCGGGTTATATAATTATATGTTGATTGGTGGCTCTTAGGACGAGGCTAGAATGCTGCGTTCCGAAGTCCGGTTTCTCCTTCTTCAGTACGTGTGGCAGGTTTTGGAAGACGACTTCAAGTGCAAGCTGCCAATGCTGCGACTTCACCTCTCCATTGCTAAAGAAATGCTGTCATGTGATCAGAAGCTCTCCCAAGTCAAGTGAGTCATGATTTCACTGTATCGCTTATAATAGGATGTAACAGCCCCTTTTGAGCTTGTATATAACCAATATTGCAATCCACTGATTTGCATATACGCTGTGTGTCATAGAGAACTGCTAAGATGGCTACTGGATGCGGCTAAGCGGTCATTTTCTGCTACTGAGAACGAGGAAGTGCAACGACGAGAACAAAGTTGCTGTCTTAGGTGAGTTCATTTAAATAACGAATAACGAATTGCAAAAATGTGTGGCGTTATATAAAGAGAAGAGGCCAGACCTTAGCTTTAGCTTAGCTTAGCTTTAGTTGTTTGGCTGTCATGGACACTCATTTAGTCACTAAAACTGATTTCTAAATTCCTTCATGATTCCTTCATGGGGCAGCACGGGGGCTCGGTGGGTAGCATCGCTGCCTCACAGTAAGAAGGTCCCGGGTTCAATCCCAGAGTGGAGCGGCCTGGGTCCTTTCTGTGCGGAGTCTGCATGTCCTCCCCGTGTCTGCATGGGTTTTCTCCGGGTACTAAAGTTCCATCCCACAGTCCAAAGACATGCATGTTAGGTTAACTGGTGTCTCTAAATTGGCCCTTAGTGTGTGACAGTGTGTGTGTGTCCTACAACGGATTGGCGCTGGCTGGCCCGAGACCCTATGTGGATTAAGCGGAAGATGACAGATGGATGGATGGATGGATGGAATTCCTTCATGAGCACTCAGGCAATCGGAAAACTGCAGCTCATGTTCAGGTTATTAAGTGCATATGAAGCCTCTCAACTGTTCATCCTAAACGGTGACGTTTCTCACTTTTATAGGATGCTGCTCGTTCTGCAGAGGATGCTGTTACTGGCTGTCGAAGTGGACCTCACACCCGCTCGCAGCTCCACTAAGCTGTCAGAGGAGCTCTGTAACAAGCTCAACAGACAGGGCACGTGCAGACGGCTCAGGTAAATCATGTTCCATTAAAGTCCATTCAAGGGCAGATTAGATGTCACTGGACAGTGGATTATACAGTGAATCTGGACTGGACTGCTTAGATTCGTATCGTAGATGTACCATGTCAAAGATGCCAGTCAGGGTATCATCTCGTGCAACACGTGTACCGAATAGCCCCCAATCTGCTCTGAATTGGACTAATCGGGTGTAAACAGTTACTGAGTGAGATTAATTCTTTTAGTTTAAGTTCTCATTCATTGGTCTTTGTGGAGGTTTCACTTAAATCAGCACACCTTATATGTGTGGTGTGCTCATATTTGACTAGCAAATATCATTTTGTGTGTGTGTGTGTGTGTGTTTGTAGAATGTTGCTGCTAAGCACTCTAGAGAGTAACCTGCTCAGGTGTAAGCTGGTGGAGCTGCTGCTCGATCAGGCCTGCTCTCAGAAGAAAGCGCTGCAAATGTCCTTCAAACTTCTGCTGCACTTCCTGCACACCTCCACCCTGGCACCAGACCCATCAGTGAGACTGCCAATTATTGTCAATATATACACACACAACACACACAATCAAAAAGTTGGACTAAAAATCGTTTCTATTTTGAGTAGCTGTCACTTAAAGGCCAATGTTACGGGTTTTCTAATAGAAAAAAAATAAATAACAAACTTAATAATTCAAAAAATCATTTTAAAATATAATTTTGGGAGCACTATAGTGTCCTCAGAACCTTCCTTAGTCTTAGTCTTAACACCTGAGATCATCGTTTAACATGTGGCATGTTCGTGGGGCTACAAAAAGACATTTAATGCACAAAAATGAGGGGATTTTTCATAATAAATATGAAGAGGATCCACAAGAACTGCTGGATAATCTGATCCTGTTCATGCCCCATCACTGTCGGGGTGTTTTGGCACTCCTGGGTGATCATACACCCTACTGAACAGTCAATGTAGGGGCACTCTGGTGCAGTTTAACCTGCTTCTGTTCACCTTCATGAATATATCACTTACTATTCAATCACAATAATTGAGTTTGCATCTCATTGTGTAATCTAACAACTTTCTTTATTTGCCTTTCTGATGATCTTGTGTAATTCAATAAAATCAATAGATTTTTGTGAGCAGGGTATATAAACTCATTCCAGTTCATAGACCGTGTCAGTATGATATAGCACAGGGAAATATTTAACAAAAACACAAATGCGCTGATGGATTCAAAGTACTGAGGATCACGAGGGTAGGATTTTTGCACTGCTTGCAGTTTTTACTGAGTCCCGGTAACTGTGCTATCCTGTCTGAAGCAGTGTGATTTCGCACACATGATGGTATAGTGAACATGGAGAGCAGCAGAGCACCACCACCGACCCCCCCAGAAGAGGATACCAGAGAGGAAAAGGGTTATGGCAACGTTTTTGCAGAACTAGAATCACTGGACTTGCCTTTGGGAACGACCTTAAGGTGATTATTACCTGTTTTATTGTTTCATGCAGTCACTGTCTTTATATTGTTCTTTTTCATTCTTTGGTAAAAAAAAAATCCTTTTAACCATTATCATGTCATTTTGGACTTTTAGATTATGAATAGTCCAAACCTACAAAAAAAGAATAAAAATGCTTTGCAAAAAATGTCCTCGATAATGCTCCGAAACAGGAAATTTCCATCTTCCTTGTGAGAGCAGTTGTAAATGTAAACTTTTATTTTGCCTCTACAGGCTACCGGTAGTTTAATAAGCAAAATACTACAAAACACTGAACATTTTAGTATATTTTTAGCATATATTTTAACTGTAATAATAATGTTATAATTGTAATATAATAATAACCATAATCATAATAGTTTCCTTGGAATTTGAAAGGCTAAAAACGAACCATAGTTGCTGTAGGTATGTCTCATATGAAGTGATGTAAAGCACAACATCACTGGACTGTGGAGCAGTGGTTCCATAGAGTAACGAACCATACTTCCTTATCTGTTACTCTGATAGAAGGCTGAATGCCCGGAGAACTTTACCTGCCTGATTCCTTTGTGCCAACTGTAAAGTATAGTAGAGTAAGGTAATACCGTGGGCGTGTTTTTCAGGTACTGATCCAGGATCCTTAGTGCCACTGAAATTTACACATATGGCTACAAAAACCACAATTTGGTGTTTTTGCATGTCCAAATTGTAGCTTTTAAATAATTTCTTGTTTGTCCAACAATGTGGTCTTTTGCATTAATCTTTTCTAAACCATCTCAATTAAACTAGACACAAACTATTCAAATCAGTAAATCCACCTCATCAACGACTCATAAACGATATTTACTAACATGGTACGATACTAAACAGAAGCGGAGGCAGGGATTGTGAATGGTATCAACAAAAAAGTCATTTTTTTCCTCACACAAATCATATTAAGACCTTGTTGAGTTGAATGGCATTAAATACCCAACAGTTATGGAGCGCTGTGGTCTCCAACTGTAATAACTCATTCATAACAGCACTTTTAAAGCATGGAAACAGTATAATAATCACTCACCAGTGATGGTCTCTGCTTGGAATGACGGACCGTGGTCTTTTATCTGGGGAAAGCCTGACACAACTTCTCTGTAGGCCCTGCAATGGAAAAGGGGATCTAAACATGATTCCAACCTTCTAGATCCACTCCATTGCTGAAATGCTTTATGTAATAAATGTGTAATAACGTTAGTTACTTTTACAGCATTTAGCAGACACCCTTATCCAGAGCGACTTACAACTGATACAATCTTACAATTCAAGCAATTGTGTTTTAAGGGTCTTGCTCAAGGACCCAACTGTGGCAACCTGAACCTTCTGAGTCCAGTACTTTAGCCGCTAGGTTTGCACCATACCAGTTATAAAGAGACAACACTGCTTGTTAGTGCTAACAATACATACAACACAAACTATGAAATCACTTTTAATCTGTTACACATAAACAGTGTAAACTATCATAAGGCTGAAGTTATAGATTATGTTTAGGTTACCTAAAGTTTCAGTGTGTTCACTTAGGTTGCCAGGTCCCCTCTTATTAATTGGGCAATACAGGTTTCTGTCAGTTCTGATATTAAAATTGTGTTTTAAACCATAGATTTAAAGCTCATTCAGTTATTACAATTATAATAACTAGTTAACTAGGTGATAAAGATAACAGCTAATAGTTAGTTAATAGTTGTGTTCATCTTTGTGTCGTTTTTTAAAATAAATTTTGAACATTCGATGCTAAACATGTCAGAACATTGTGGATTCTACTTCAGAAGCGAAAAGTTGTTAGTTATAGTATTATGCAATTATTTGGGAAATTACATTTGTGCCTATTTAAAATTTCATATATAATAACTTAATTCAATGCCTCATGCTTCATAATAACAAAGTTATGAGAGACAAACTACTAAGCCAAAACACTGTCGGAGTCCCAAAAGTGTTCACACGCCAAAGTTTTACCAAAAGTGCTTCAAATATGTGTCCTAATATGCTATATTATTTTATGCTTCAGATTCAAGCTTACAATATGTGGTTTAATTTAGAAAAACAATAAAAACGTAACTTGACCAAGGATGCGCATTCTGCCAAATGTAGTACAGTGATACAGACTGTGTTTCCAATGCAGCACATATAAATACGAAGTGCACTAGACGGCCCAATACTATATATGCGCTACAGTGCAGTTATGTAGATAGTACAGGAATATTTGAGACAAGGCAATGTCACGTCTCCCCCTGGCGACGGACTCTCGCCATTGCATCTTTAACCCGCATTGTCATAAATTAGCGGTGTGATGAAGACAGAACAACATGGCGGAGAATGAAACCTTGGAGACTATTACCGAACATGAGCGCATATTACAGGAGATCGAGAGCACGGATACGGCCTGCATAGGTCCAACGCTCAGGTGAGAGACTGGGGTTTGCTGCGGTGTCTTTGCCCTGAGCTCTTCTGCCTGTCTGATCTGGTAAAGATGGATGAAGTTGGGCCTTTGTTTGCTAAAGCTACAGCTATAGAGCTAACGTCATTCTGACCATCTTCATGTTAGATCAGCTCTGAGATCGTGAACGGGACAAGCGATAGATGGCTAAAATCAGAAAAGGACCGGTTTTAGATGACAAACCCATGCAGGTTCGCTAATGGTAAGGACTGGTTAAGGTAAATAACCCGGGTGAGGCCGGTGCGAGGAGAGCTAGATCATCTTCTCATTGGTGCTTTCAGGTGAAACATCTGACATGGCTTCATATGACACGACATGACAGGTCTCGGATCTGCTGGTACTTAATAACATCAGCATTCATACAAACTCCAAATGAGACCTAGAGGCAGAAAGATGGGGAACTTGTATGGCTGGTTGGACCACAAACCACAGCTTTGGTCACACATGACTCAACCATTAACGCTTGTTCGGATCTTTATATGTAATAATGTTGTTATAACCTTCTCCAGAACAGACTTGCTAAAAACTCAATACCATGGAGATGCTTGGGTCAGAACCACCAGTTCCTCTGATCTGCAACTCATGTCCTCAACTGAACATCTGCTGTAGCTGGGTTTGGAGATTTGCTGTATGACAGATTTTTTTTTTTACATTGTGAAGTTTTATACTAAACTCAAAACTAACGAACCAAAAAAACTAAATGTGTGGAAATAAAGACTAGATAATTGGATTGCAAGGCATGATTGTAAAACCTGGCGGGACTTACCCACCGTTCATATCACATTTTATGATTGAACTTCGTCCCAGAGTTGCTTTACGATGTTTCCAGACCAAACAGTAACAAGACTATATACGCTTTATAGCCAAATATTTGTGTACACCCAAATCCATGGGTGTTAGTATCATGGTTCTTCCATAATTTGCTTTTCTGGTGTGTTTTAAGCCAATTTAATCTAATCAATTAACCAAATGCATGTCTTTGGACAGTGTGAGGAACCAGAGTACCTGGGGTGAACAGTAGCAAGTCTAACCGGACCAGAGTGCCCCCACATTGACTGTTCAGTAGGGTGAATGGTCACACAAGAGTGTCAAAACATCTTGAGAGTGATGGGGCATGGACAGGATCAGATTATCCAGCAGTGATTATGAAATCCATATTCTTGTATATACAGTCGATTCCAGTTAATGGGACCACATCGGGACGCAATTGTTTTGGTCCTAATAACTGGCTGGTCCGATTAAACATACATGCCCTATGTTACAAGACGGGATGTGCTACAAACATAAACATAAACATACCTTTATTGTGTGATTTACACGTATAGTGAACGTTCAAACAAGAACTACTCTTGCTTACAAACTTTATTCATTGAAAAATAAATTTGCAACCAAGTTTTTCGAAACGATCTATAACACAATTTATAGGTACTAGGTACTGTAAAAAAACAAATACTTACTAAATTCCAGTCAACGTTTGAAGAACTTATCCAGTGTGATCTGACGCACTTTAGCTGTGGCTAAGTAGCGACTTGTTTCTACTTTTTTTTGTAGTAAATGGAAATGTTAGGCAAAGACCTGTAGGTGGCAGTAGAGGGCTGGGGAGAAACTCAGGAGTTTTCGGGTAGTGATGCCAGAGGCGGCGCCACCTCTAGGGTTTAGCGAGAATGATTTGAAAAAGAGAAAATATCCAGTGAGGGCAGATCTGGAGGTGAAAATGCCTCATCGATACCAGACTGGTTTGACCGAGTACAACCGAGTTACGCAGAAGAGCATCTCTGAACCCCGAACCTTGAGGCAGATGGGCTACAGCAGTAGAGAAACACACAGAAAGCCACACCGGTCAGCTGAGAACGAGAAATTGAGGCTATGGTTCACACTGGACGACGGAAGATCGGAAATCTTTCAGATGCGACATTCAGATGTTGGAGATGTTAAGAATTTGGCATAAACATAACGAAAGCATGGATCCATGGTGTGGGGGTATCGTCCTGGAACACTTTTGGAACTTTAAAACCAATTGGCCAATGTTTAAACCCCACAGTCTACCTGTGCTCAGACAGATTGGAAGGTAGAAGATAAAAGAAGAAAACCGTTGACTGGTGGTTCTGAAAGCTGTACAACCAAAGTGTACCTAATAAAGTGGCCGGCGAGTGTATAGAGTACAGCGAAACAGCAAGCTTAGCTTCTGATGACGCTTTCTGGAGCCGAATTTTAAGGTGAAAAACGTGAACAAATGCAGTTTGCGCGATGCGATTTGGCTCCCAGTCGGTCCAGTCTTCTTTGAGAGACATCGAAGAGCTCAAACCCGTTCCATCAGCTCTTAACAAGCGTGGCAATACATCAGTCAAAAGCAATAATTTTACAATTAATGGAAATCCAATTTGCCTTCGGAGAATCCAGCGTTGACATTTTCCACATTGCAATGGCGCTTTGATAAAGTTTATTTTAAATGCGAAAAAAAAGAAAGAAATCGCCGGGTTCAAGAGAAGCCTGGGTGTCACTGCGCCTGGCACCAATAGCCGTGGTACTTAATTTTTTATCGTTGGCCGCCCCGGGGCCGGCGAGAGCCTGAATGTTAACGCCGGCTCCATTTTCATTATCGCGGCGTGATTATGGATTTTACTGCGTTTAGGTGATAATACAGCTAGGAGCTTCACCTTAAAAAAAGGCGCTCTGCTGGCAGCTCCCATTCGCCCGCCAAATGGAATTTTTCGTTTGACAAACAAGCACAATTAGGCCGCGCCGCTCGCGCCTGCTTTTTCTTGATTGAACTTAGGCCAATTTGCCGGCGCTAAATGAGTTTGAATAATTTACATCCCCGATGGCTCGGGGACATTAGCTTGCCGAGTGCTAAGTGGCGGCGTGCTTTTTGAAGTTGCTGATGATGAGATGTCAGTCCTTCCCCCGTCATCCCGCCACCATTACACTCCGCCTAACACACACACACACACACACACACACACACACGCGCGCGCACGAACACACACTACCTGTACTTTTTTGGGCGCACTTCAAAGTGGTTAAAAAGCAGCATAGACCTGAAACCACAATGAAAAGTTCAAATTGATTTCCTTTTTCCCTCGTCGAGGTCGATTCTGCCAGGCAAAGCGAAAATGACTTTAATAAGTGTGTAATGCACTTGGCTGGCTTCGGTGCAAACGGGCTCGCTTTCAAACGGTGACACTTTTCACTTTCCACTTTTGGAACGGATTTGTTTCTCTGGCTCTAATTAAAGACGATGGGCGTCATTTCCTAATTAGGATTTAATAAATGAAACGGGGACAAGGTGTAACGGAGGTACTGTCTTAGCGAAGCTTGCCTGTTAGCCCACACTGTGCATAACAGAGCTAATTAATGTCACGCGCCTCTTTCAGGACGCTCGTTAGCACAGTGAAAAGGAAGCGCCATTAATCAAGCTCGTGCACTTTATGGACCATGGTGGAAACTTCCTGGTAAAGAGTTTGGAGAATTTCAGGTCTTCCATGTAACCACTGTTGGCCCCTAAACGTTCATCTGTTCGGGTCCTTCTTGACGTCGCTCGACTCCGGACTCTAATTTTTACCAACCACATCTATTTTAAGTCATTTAAGTAACTAAATAATAGCAATAACAAAAATAAAACATGAATAAAGATACAGCAGTGTATTCCAGTAACATATAGTAGATTATTATTATTCCATCCACAACCCTAGAACAACCCTAGACGGGGTGCCAATCCATCGTAGGGCACACACACACATAGTCACGGTCACACACTAAAAGTCATATTTAGAATCACCAAATAACCTAACACACATGTCTTTGGACTGTAGGAGGAAACCGGAGTACCCAGAGTAAACCCACACAGACACGGGGAGGACATGCAGACTCCACACAGAAAGGACCCAGACCGCTCCACCATGGGATTGAACCCGGGACCTTCTTATTGTGAGGCAGCGGTGCTACCCGGAGCCGCCCCATTTTTTGTTTAATTTAATAAGATCAAATACTTTTTTCAAATGCTTCACATTCATTTGGAAATATCCCCTCATTTATGTAAGCAGTGTATTTCTGAGTTAATCAAGGCCACGTATTTGATGCATAAAAAGCGTTAGTTGGAACCGATAATAAGGTCTCGATTTTTAGAATTTCAGAACCAGGTTTCAATAACAGTCGTTCGTTTCAGAACTTGGAACTGCACAACGGACATTAAACAAAGGTGTTAGTGTGGTCTGGACGTCCCACAAAAGATCTACATGATTCATTAAGACTTTTTTGGGGAGTATTTACAGGGGGTGTGCATAATAAGAAATACCAGGGTGCAATAAGTGAAGGTTTAACGTTAAGTAAAGAAAGTGTTTAAAAACAAAAAACAAAGATTAAGCAGCAGAAAGAATCAGAGAGTAAAAAAAAGTGCCATTAATATTCTAAGTACCAACAAATTAAAAACCCTAAAAAACAATCACAGAGGCCAAAAAACCCGTCGCTATTGTCCTGATAAGGCATGCCTGGAGTTTAACGCCTGGATTAATCACGTATATACTGTAAATAAATGTAATCACACACGACGAGGCTAATACCTAATAACATTTAACGAGCCCCTGAAAAGCATAATCATTTCACAAAGAAAAGATGTTTCCAGCATGTTAATCCACAGTCTATAAAACGTACGAATTTCACCGGTCTAATGGGATGCAAATTAATTGTGTGAAACAAATTCCAAACAGGGGAACATTCAGAAGGCCAAATGAATCACGGTATGAATCAATTAGAGGACTCGCTCATAACTGAATCACCTGTGAATCCACGTTACACAGCGAGAACCTACAGCTGATGAACATTAGCCTGAAATGCCACCAAAAAAGGATCTCTGAATCTTGTGAAGGGTTGCAACCTGAACGAAGACGAGGTAAAGCTAACGTGGTACGAGCGTGAAAGCAAACAAACTGAAACACTGCTCCATGGCATCATAAAGTATAAACGATAAAACAACCGGGACTAGACAGAATCACAAAGGCACAAAAAGGTAAGAAGAACAAATGAGGGAATCAAATTTAACACCAACGGAACGGAGCCTCACTGAGCTGATTCATGAAATCACTGAGCAGAAAGAGCATACAAGGATTGTACCAAAGTAAATGATCACAGTTTGGAATTTCGAAAGAAAGACGAAAAAAAAATACTGGTAAAAACATTTAAGGAACGGATATATCGTACAAGCTTCTTCTTCTAAGCTTCTAATCTCTTATTCAAACCCTGACAGGAGTGATGGAGATGTGCTTAAGGACTAGGAACGGCATCTTCAACCTCCAAAGATCAGACGCTTGGAGAATTCTGGTCTAAACAAATAACAATATAGAATAAAAAACTAGGGTCCTTTAACTCTGGATGTGTGAAATAAAGTAAGAAGTAAGAACTATTATGGATTTAATACTTTGATGTTTGGTTTCCTTTTTTAAGTTTCACAAACATTGATTTACTTTGCATTAATTATATACCTGGAGTAAACCCACACAGACACGGGGAGGAGTGTGATGTGAACAGTACTGGAGTACAGTACACGGCTGGCAGGCTGGGTTTGCACAGTGTTCAGTCTGCAGTCTTGGTTGCCATTGTAACGGCGATGGAAGGTAGCAGTAACAAAGATGGAGAATCCATAAAATATTATTCTGTATATAAAAGTCAATCTCCAGATATAATTAAGAACTGATATTCGTACCATCGTTTCTTTCTTTCTACTAAACCAGTCCACAGGTTTGAGCCATATCTTGCATCATACTAGTCCTTACTTCTTTACGTTTGTTATTTTTTGATTAAGCAGATCTCTTGAGAAACAAACAAGCCATGGCACCACATCACCGCTTCGATTCGATGTACTAAACCATGCTTTTGTTACAGCAAATCTGAGAGCGGTGTAAGAACTGCCTGCCCTAGAATCAGATTCGGATCTGGGACCGGATTGACTGGAGCGTCTTTAGAAAGAAAATCTTAAATGTGTGAAAGACGTTACAAAATATTGCAATCTTGCCTCCTTAGGAAAAACATTCTGTTTTTAAAATGTTTTCGGGACCTTATGATAGCCTCGTGCTTTTCTCAGACTAAGAGTTGAGAAGATAAGCATTAAATTTACCAAATTTTAAAATTTAAACAGGGCTGAGTGAAGGTCATCCTTAAAACATAAAGGTGTCGAAGCAGGGAACGTATATGGCAACCCTGTTGTTTTAATATTTTTTTTTTTGCATCGAAGATGTTTCAAACAGGGCACATGTTCCCTCTGCAAACTGTAAAACACGACACAAGATTATCTAAAAGAAACGACTAAGATTTTCTTAAGAGAATATCAGATAACTTTTATTATTTGTATTTTATAATATTTTTATGAACTTTTTAGTCATTTGTCTGAACAACCTGTGCCCCTGATTTGAAACAGCTACAAATCGGGAGTCAGATTCCATCAAGTTTGGGGTCGCTGCCACAGACCGTACACGTAATGTTACACCCCTAAGATCTGTACGTAACAGTTACGTTTCTCTAGACCTGCTTAAGCCTGGAAATATACTACAAAAGTTATTTTAACTACAGATATTAAGTGGACGACGTCACATTAAACTAACTAAAACTAACGGGTAAAACAGGACTGGCCACTTTAAAATAGGCTTATATATTTAATTGTTCATTTTTCCTATTATGCAATCATGACTGACATACAGATGTGAGATTTAAGAGGTCTGAGTTTTCACAGCATTCAATCGGAGTGCTTTTGAGTTACTGAACAGTCAACATGGGGGCACTGTCGTCCAGTTTGAGATGCTTCTGTTCCCCCATGAATAGATCACTTACTAATCCATCACCATAATTGAGTTTAAATCTCATTTGCTTAATTGAACAACTTTTTCATTTTTTGTTTGTTTGTTTATTTATTTGGCTTCTTTAACGTCGCTGCCAATTTACAATAATCAATTAGCCTAACACGCATGTCTTTGGACTGTGGGGAGAAACCGGAGTACCCAGAGTAAACCCACACAGACACGTGGAGGACATGCAGACTCCACACAGAAAGGACCCAGGTCGCTCCACCCTGGGATTGAACCCGGGACCTTCTTGCTGTGAGTCAGTGCTACCCACCGAGCCACCGTGCTGCCCCGGAAGCATAAACAACCCCTCCACTTGTTGAAACCTTGTGGCATAGCATCTGTGTCTTAAAAATTAAGAGGATATGACAACCATAGTCTACGGTGCTCATGTCTACTGCCATTTGCAGACAGCAAGGATATGAGGTCAGCCAAAAAAGCAATCTGTTCACGCTTGTGGTTCTAGTTCCCAAAAATACAGCACAAAAAACCCCATGGTGAAAATAAACCACCAAAGAATAATGTTTTGCATCCTGGGCTCCTCGAAGTAACTCACTGGGGAGCTGAAAATGAAGATATAGCAGGAAAAGGTCACAAAATATTTAATTTTTCTCTTGCAATGTCCACAGCCCACAATATCATTTACAAACAGAAAATAAATAAATAAAAAATACAAAAGTTATAGATATAAGATATAAATATTTATTTGTAAAAAAGTTTTTTGGGGTTTTTTTTTTACCCAGAGTAAACCTGCGCAGACATGGGGAGGACATGCAGACTCCATAGGGAAAGGACCCAGACTGATACTGAACTGTTACACTACATTTTTCACTTGTGCTGAAAACAGTAACTTGCCATACCATGGACTTTAAACCACCCAACACACTGATAGATCAAGTCATGTTATCCCTGAGAGAAACAAATAATCCAATGAGAACCCAGAGTAGGGAGATCCTTAGAATACTTCCCTTCCTATTGTTTGTAATGCAGTAGCATGACAAACTGTATGCAAAAACAAGTGCACATTAAAAACCAAGACCCAAACAGTGACATTTTACCTGGATATCTGGTTAAAAATTGTTTAAACAGTTTCCATAAAAAGCTGATCCCTGTTACAAAACCATATTTTTTCCCTGATGCAAACAACATGCAGACACAATGGAAATCTACAATCTAGCCAGACTTCAGAAAAATTCTTTCGTATTACAGTATTATTGTTTATTTGTATAACGGTACAATGGCTATTCATTATAGCAGAAAGGTTATAACAATGCTAGTCAAACACTAACAAGGGGCAATTTAGAGCAATAACAAGCCTTTGAAACGTGTGAGGAAACCTGGAGCAAACAACCTCAAACTCCATACACAGAGTTTAAAATCAGAATAAAACCAGGAAGCTCTAAAGATTGAAGGTAACCATGCCAACCGTTCAGCACCATGCTGGCTTTTTAAAAAATGACTAACATAATACTTGAGTACATGTTTAGTGTCTCACATTTTGTTGGGAAGTTTATTTGAAAGTTTTTTTTTAAGGTTTTGCTAAACATGGTCTCTTCAGTTATTTTGAGCTATATCATTTCTTAGTTAATATATTAAAAATCTTAGTAACTTAAAAACAAACAACAACAACAATAATAATATAATCAAAGAAAATTATAAAAATATCACATTTGATAAATTCTTCCACACGACAGCCTTTTGCACTAGGCCTACAGTGAAAAGAGATTAATCAATCCTAAAATACTATTAAACAACTAAACTTAGCTCCTCTCGGAGTGGTGCACTGCCAACAATCTCTCCCTCAATGTCAGAAAAACCAAGGAGCTGATTGTTGACTTCAGGTAGGGCACTAGAGTGCACGCACATCTAAGCATAGAGGAGATGACGGTGGAGAGAGTGAGCAGCTTCAAAGTTCTGTTGAGTCCATATATCTGAGGATCTCACCTGGTCACTAAACTCAACCCATGTTGGGAGGAAAGCTCAAAAAGACCTCCACTTCCTCAGAAGCCTGAATTGAGTAAACCTATCACAATGGCTCCTCTGCAATTTCTACAGGTCCACTGTGTAGAACATTCTGACCAGCTGAATTAGTGTGGTACGGCAGCGTCACTGCTGCTGAACACAAGACCCTGCAGAGAGTGCTTATCTACAACAAGGCTTTCAGGATTTCCTCCGACTCAAGTCACCCCAGCCACTTCCCTTTCCAGCCCATGCCATGTGGAAGGAGGTTCAGAAAGAGCCAGAGCCATCACACATTACCTAAACACACAGACTATTCACTGTCCATTCCCTACATATTTGAACAGAGCTAAACAAACCGATTTATCTCCTACCATATGAAACTCATACTGCTAAGAAGCAGTTTGCACATGTGCATACTGATATTTATTGTATTTAATGTCTGTCTGTTGTACATTTGTCCATGCACTTTATGTCCTGTCTTGCCTTGTCATGTCTTCCTGTAACTGCACTGGAGATTAAGCCTAATAGTGTTTCGTTGTACTGTACAACCCTGTCTCTGTATAATGACAAAAGTTAAATTAATTTGAATTAAAAGTACAGTCCCAGAAGTCTTGAATAGTATTGAAAATGTGTACCCAATTAATCTTGAAATACTAAAGACTATTTTTCCAGGATGCCCAAACCTGGATAGAGCATTTATAAAATAGTTTAAGAAAAAGAGCCAAACATGAACTTTGTACCCACTAATTAAAGGCAAGTATGAATCCAGGTTCATGCCCTCAGCACTGCTGATCTATGCTTACAAACAGAAACAATGCTGTCCCAGACACCATGTGACTGACCAGTGCTTTAAGACTCTGCCACAGCTCAACAACACATTGTCTGCCACAAAGTAACAAATTGAGATGACTTGGTGCACAACAATTGCTGCATTAATACAGAATCCCTGCCAAGAACTAATAGTGAGAACACTATTCTGACTTCAGCTTCTGGCTGTTTACTGGCTGAAACAAAACTGTACACTTTCACTTCATACTCTTAACCAAAACAGTCTTACCAGTAAATTACACAGATGACAAACAGGCAAACAAGTGGCAGTACAATTTTATTAATAGACAAAGTATCATCTTATTAATAGACAAAGACATCACAGAACAGATGAACGGCATAACGTGATTCAGATTTTAAACTGACCAACACATGGCAATTGTCATTATACATACAGCCGTAGAAAGGTAGGCATGCAATCGGCTTTCCCAGTCCAGAACCAAAAAGTACCGAAAGACCTGTTAATCCTTAACCAAACTGGTTCTCCACAAGGAACTAGAAGCAATATTTGCACTCTCCGATTGAGGCCCCTGGTTATTGATGTATTTAAACATTTTTCAAATGTTATTTATCATTTTCAACGAACACTAGCTTGAAATAATTGGGTATTACAATTCTCTGAATTTATTTCAATGTAATGTGTCATCTCATAAATGTTCAAACTGCAAACACAGAATTTAACCTGTTCATATGGATGCAGCTTACACAACTTACTTATCCAGACTTACAATTAAGCTTATGTTAAATTTCTTGCTTAGGCACCCATCAGGGGCAGCACAGCACGATAGCCAAAACCACCAAGCCACCACTGTCCTTGGTTACAGGTCTAGCACAATTTTGCCCTCTAAAATCAGTGCTTGTTGACTCTCAACCTATTAAAAAATGCAAACCCATACAAAGTTACTTTGGTTCCTGTTCTAGCCATTCCTGTTTCTGAATGTGCAGTAATATTGTGTTTTTAAAAAAGTCAGTTCTATCACAAATATCTTAATGTTATGCAAGAACCATGCCTAAAGAATGACCAAGTCAAGTAAGCATACTGTTAAACACTCCCTTGAGATTTCATAGAAAAGACTGCACAAACCAAAACAACCTAATTAAAGCACCCAAGCACAAAAGTGCAGTAAACCATCCCATAAATAAAGGATGAGTGGCTTTTCAATCCATTACACACTGCTTCCTCTTATTTTAATAGCCAGGAAAATGTAATGCTATGCAACTTAACCCCAGACAACACATGTTGACCCACTGGACAGTATGTGGCTAAGCTGTATTGTTTTCTCTAGAAGACAAACAGCCCAAATCACTTTTCTCCTGTTTCTAGGCATGTGCTGTAGAATACCAACTAACCCAAACTGAGTTTGAGTTTCTCAGAAACAAGCCCAAGAATGAACAAGCTGACATGAGAAGGCAGCTTAAACTGACTCAAGGGGAAAATGACTATGGTTCTGTGACTAATGACTTGCATGTTTCAGCCTTCTTTTGGAAAACTTGCAAAATGTGACCCACACAGGGTGAAAGTCTTGTGTACATCATAGTATGACCACCACTCCCAAGCCACTCATAAAAGCCTAGCTAGTTTTTAAATACCAGAGGTTAAATGTATAAATTATGTCAATGGGCACGTTCAGAAACGTCAGAAAAGTTCAATCTTGTCCGGCGAGCATTGCGGTCAAGCCTGTTACTCTATTAGATCATTGAATCACAACTTAAAACCAAAGAATGATTAATTTGTTGCACAATACCATAAAACTTCCCAAACTGCCACATGGTTTATTATCCTGTATAAACTTGCCCTTGTTAACCAGACATGCTTTCCTAGTATTTTTCAAGACAGAAGTCATGTATCAAGAGATTACATAACAGTATCCATTACAACACTTTTGACATCCCATTCAGTATGATTCTCTGACAACAGCCAATCTGAGCAGTGTAACAGAGCATGATCATCCTTTCGACAAAATTACGAAACATTCCCAAAATTAGGTTAAACATCGTCCATCTCACTGAATAACTGCCAAATCCGACACTGTAAAAACAGTACTAAGTTAACTATAAAAAGAGTGCAAGGACTGGAAGTACCACTGTAATATCACATCATTATCATCATAGCCAATGCTTTTTTATTGCTGTATTTTTATTTTACTCCTAGTGTATATATTGTAAATTCTTTCATCTAAATTCATTTTTATTTGAATTGTTAGAATGTTTATTATTTGTGTAAAAGGGCATAACTGTAACAAGCAAAATTTCCCTCTGGGATCAATAAAGTATTTCTGATTATGATTCTGATATAGCAAACAGCCTTATACAGTAAAATGCTACAATTAAGTCAGAGACAATCTATAATATTGTAACAATTTAGATCAATTCTCCACCAATACCTACCTACAAATATCTAGAATTTATTCTCTTTATACTGCCAAATTACAGCCAGTCTTCAGCATTTGACCTGGATTTACCACTAACATATACCACTGTTTCCCCAAACATAAACAATACTATTTGGGTGTGATAAACAACACCTTATCTAGTTACTTATTTTATGAAATCACTTTTAACTAAAATATTCTACAATTACATACAACACAACAATTGTACTAACTTAAGGACATGGGTGGCATGGTGGGTAGCACCACTGCCTCACAGCAAGATGGTCCCAGGTTCAATTCCAGAGAGGAACGGCATGGGTCCTTTCTATATGAAATCGCAAAGACGCGTGTTAGGTTCGCTCTTAGCTCCTAAACACGCGCTACTAGCTCCTCGCAGTTTGTTGTTTCAAACTATTTTATTATTATATT
>JAUZSV010429454.1:0-10350 GCA_034780495.1 Parotocinclus cesarpintoi | reverse complement strand
ACACACACACACACACACACACACACACACACACACACACACACACACACACACACACACACACACACACACAAGACGTTACTTGCCCTGGAGATCATTCGTTTAAAACATTAAATAGAAATGGGACACCCACCCACCACCCCAATATACACAACCCACCCACCCCAATCCAGCTACAGGTACGGCGCATTTCAGGAGGTTCAAGTCATCGGCGAATTCGCCGGCGCCCGGCGGGTGCAGGCATCGGGCGAAGCGCCACTGGCACACCATGAGGCAGAGCGGCAGCATGAAGAGGGCGCAGATGCCCGCCATGACGTAGGCGATGGTCATGAGGGTGGACTCGTCCGTCTGGGGGACGTTGTAACCGCAGTCCTCCAGCTCCACTCCGTGGAACGGGCCCTCCACCGAGGCGGTGCGGAACTCGTCGTGAACTGGGCGCACACACACACACACACACACACACACACACACACACGAGGTATACACACAACGTGAGCGGCCTCTATGGTTTTTGAAACAGAAGTTATAAATGATCAGAAATGCTCTGTTATTTATTTACTAATAACTTCAAACAGCAGGTTATTTAGGAAAGTTTTCTAAAAACGTTAAATCAGTACGAGGTTCCTCACCGTGACACGTGCTGACCGCAAAGCCGATGCGCTTGCGATCGCGGTCGAAGACGACGTAGAAGCCCTCCATGATCACGGCGCCCATGACCGTCCCCGTGCTGGACTGCGACACGGCAAATTTGTAGCAGTCCTCCTGCGCCGAGGCTACGTCCTCTACTGGCCTGAGGTACTGCTGCAGAACCCAAACAGAACCCAAACACACTCACCTACCGGTAGGCTTTTATTCAGTTTTATTATTATTTTATATATATATATATATAGTACAAATGTATTCTCTAAATATTATGATTTTATTGTAAAAGTATTATGACTTTATTCTCTAAATATTACAACTTTATTCTCCAAAATATTACAGTTTTATTCTCTAAATATTTCGATTTTATTCCAAAAAATATTATGACGTTATTCTTTAAATAATATGATTTCATTAAAAAAAAAATAGATAAAAAAAAAGATTTTATTCTCTAAATATTTCGATTTTATTGTTGTAAATGTTGTTATAATTGTAAATGTTATTCAAAAAATATTATGATTTTATTCCAAAAAATATTATGATTTTATTATTATTTTAATATAATTTAATTGACTTATTTTTTTAGAATAAAGATTTTATTCTGTAAATATTATGATTTTATTCCAAAAAATAATTATGATTTTCTTCTAAAAAGAATATTATGACTTTATTCTAAAAATATTACGATTTTATTCAAAAAAAATATTATGATTTTATTCTCTAAATATTATGATTTTTTTCCCAAAAAATATTATAATTTTATTCCAAACAATATTATGATTTTATTCTAAAAAAATCATGACTTTATTTGTAAAAAATTACGATTTTATTTTAAAAAAAAAATGCTTTTATTCTCTAAATATTATGATTTTTTTTTTTTCAAAAAATATTATGATTTTATTCCAAAAAACTATGATTTTATTCCAAAAAATAATACAAATTGTTTTTTTTTTTTTATTACAATTTTATTCCAAAAAATATTACTAATTTAACATCTAAATATTATGATTTTATTCCCAAAATATTACAATTCTATTCTAAAAAATATTCCGAATTTATTATTGAAATATTATACCGCCTGCTTGAAATATCTTAAGTAGTACGTGACGATGGTATGAACCTAATGATTTTAAAGCTAATACTTAATAAAAATCTGAAATTAAAAACGACCCCTTTTCTTTTGCATCACAGGTTTATTGTTTATTATTTTAATTACAATAATTAATTCCAGTTTCAGAAACTGAATCTAAACGGGTACCTGGGGCAGAATGGAGATACGGAAAGACTGGTTATGGTTCTCGCTCATCAGATAGAGCGAGATGACGGGGAAAATGTGCCAGGGCGTGGTGCCAGCCTGCCAGCAGACCAACTGCTCACCCAGCCAAAAGCCTGACGGGAACTGCTCAGTCTGTACAGCATACACGAACAACGTTAGCCACTCTGACAAACTGTAGCATCTGTCACCAAATCACACAGCTTTTTCTCCAAAAAAAAGGTTAGTAACAAAACAAAAAACATCTGTATGGAAAAATGTCTGAGAACATATTACTCCTGCAGCTGGAAACAATACAGAACTAGATGTTCTTAGCCCAGTTCCTGAGTCGGCTTGCATCACCCCTCTGACGTAGCGACACAAAAATCAGCAAAAACAGCTCACAATAACAACAGGCCAAACCCCGGGTTAGAAATCAGGCCAGACCAGGAAAAATACTCAGACGGAATTGAAATAAAAGTGCTGCAACATTCAAAATAACACTTCTGCACTAGGGCTGTCACTCTGGATAAAATATGACATTTATTCTGGGTTTTTTTTTTTATATAAACACATGAATAAACTGGAATCTGAAACATTTTTAATGCTGCAAAAGTGCGTTAGAGCCAACTTATTTTAAGAATAAAGTTTTAGTTTTAAAACTTAATGTCTTAATGTTGAATAGTAACTTATATTCTCTAAATATTACGACTTTATTCTCTGAATATTACGACTTTTATTTTCAAAATATTACAGTTTGATTTTAAAAAATATTAAAATTTTATTCTTTAAATATTACGACTTTATTCTTTAAATATGAATTTTATTCTATAAATAATACAATTTAATTTAAGAAAAATCACCATTTAATAATAAAAAAAAACATTTTCTCGAAATATTTTACAATATTATATTTTTTAAATATCAAAGATTCTTTAAGTATTACGACTTTTATTCTCTAAATATTAGAATTTAATAATTGTTTTACAACTCTTATTCTCTAAATATTACAATTTCATTTTTAAAAATTACAATTTTATTCTTTAAATATTACGACTTTTATTCTATAAATATTACAATTTAATTAAAAAAATACAATTTAATAATAAAAAACATTTTCTCTAAATATTACAACTTTATTTTTTAAATATTACGACTTTTATTCTCTAAATATTACAATTTTATTTTTTAAACATTACAACTTTTTATCAAAATATTACAATTTAATTTTAAAAATATTAATTTTATTCTCTGAATATTACAATTGAATTAAAAAAACTACAATTTCATTCTTTAAATATTTTACCTTTTATTCTCTAAGCATTACACCTTCATTCTCTAAATATAATTATTTAATTCTAAACTTATTACAACTTTATTCTTTAACTATAATGAGTATAACTATAACATTTTTCTCAAAATGTTACAATTTCACTGCCAAAATATCACAACTTATTCAACATTATGAATTTTCTTTTTTAATCTAAAAATATTAAGAATTATGAACTATTATTATTAAACTATTTAGAATTTATATTTAAAAATTAGAATTTTCTTCTCAAAACATGACAACTTCATTTTCAAAATCCAACATTTTTTTATTTTTTTTATTATTTTTTTTTAAACAAATGGCCCTGATAACCAGTTTTAGTTTTAGATGTGAGATAATAAGTGAACACGTTTTATAAGTGACATTAGGTCTGGAGTGTGGAATTACAGGTTAGGAAAAGGTACGTTTGCTCACATGAAGGTGGATTAAATGCTTGCTTGAGACCTTAATTGCTGTAATTAATTACTGCTTTAGCGCTGCATGTTTCTTACAGAGCACATGGTGATGTCATTACAGATTAGATGAGCTTCCCACTTTGCTCCTCTCGTTTATCTCAGTCAGCAGTGAGGAAAGAAACAAAACTCACCGATGAAGCTGCTTCGATGGCTTTTACAGCCGCCTGGAACACTTTCCGAGGGAGGCGCAGGTTTGTGGTGCCGCTGTCAACGATGCTCTTATCATAGTTATACTGTCAGAGAGAAACACAGGAAGTGTGATAACTTCAGACTCTTCATTTAAGTATAGAGTAATGAGTCCTGTTACACAGAATGGTCCCAATAACAGACTGCAGGAACTTAGAGCGCCACATTTAGGGACTTTTTTTAGGTCCAACTTCAGGTTAGGCACTTTTCTAAATATACTGATTTTATTTCAAAGAAAATGTAACATTTTATTCTACAAATATTACCATTTTATTTTCTATTTTATTTTTCTACATGTCAACTTAATTATACAAATATTACAATCTTATTTTTTAAACATTACGGCTTTCTTCTCTAAACATCACAATTTTATTCTTTAAATATTAAGACTTCGTTCTAAAAATATTTTATGTTTTCTTCTCTAAATATAACAATTTTATTCTCTAAATATAACAATTTTATTCTCGAAAAATTTCAATTTGATTCTAAAAATAGTGCGATCTTATTTTTTATAACTTTCTTTATAAAACATTACAATTTTCTTTTTTATATTACGATTTTATTCTAAAAATATTATTATTTTATTTTTTGCATATTACAACTTTACTCTATAATTTTATTCTCTAACTAATATAATTTAATTGTAAAAATATGACTTTCTTTTCTAAACATTACAATTTTATTCTTTAAGTATTATGATTCCATTCTAAAAATATTATTTCATATTTTAAATATTACAACTTTATTCTATAAATATTATAATTTTATTCTGAAAATATTACTTTCTTTTCTAAACATTAGTTTTATTCTTTAAGTACTCCAATTCCATTCTAAAAATATTATTATCTTATTTTCTAAATATCAAAATTTTATTATTTAAATATTATGATTTCATTCTAAAAATATTATTTAATTTTTTTTTTTATATTTCAACTTTATTCTCTAAATATTATGAGTTTATTTTATGAATATTACAATTTTATTCTAAAAGTATTACAATTTGATTCTCTAAATATTACAATTTCATTCCCTTAATATTATAATTTTATTTTTAAAAAATATTACCTTCTTTTCTAAACATTACAATTTTATTCTAAAAATATAATTATTTTATTTTCTAAATATTAAAATTTTATTCTTTAAAAATCATGATTTTATTTTCTACATATTACTATCATATATGAATATAACTTTTTTTTTTTGGTCCTATTTTCGGGGTAGGTACTTTTCTCAGTGTGTAGGAACCCTGAGTAATGTAAGAGTATAGTGATAGATCTGCTCACTTTAACGGCCGAGGTATTACCAATTTATCGATTTAGTTTTTCTAATTCATCTAATTCATATCTGAATGAATGGTTAAGGGGGGAAAACAAATACACACACACACACACCTCTTTGCAGTCCATGTTCAGGTCCTGGCCGTTGACCTCGATGCGTACGATGATGACCTCGTAATACCACTCGCGCCGAATGGGCGTGTACCACACCTCGCCAACGTAGAGGGACGGATCGATCCCTCCGATGATCTGTAACCGCAGACGGTTCGGCTTCAGTTTATTCATTCACTCGTTTGTTCGTTCATTCCTGCTTTAATCCGCTTTAATCATACCATACTGCCACCCACGGTGGCACTGCCCAGGCTGTAGTTCTGTGTGAATCCGGCTCCACAGAGCTGCAGGGAGAACAGGTCGGGCACGCTCGTCTGCCTCACCAGGGAGTCAAAGAAGGGTTCGAGGTGCTCGTCGGGCTGAGGAAACACCGCAAGGGAGGCCGTTAGTTAAGGGGATTACACACAGGAACTTTTAAACGCCACTCTGCCCGAAACCGACCCTGGCGATCTCGGCGTAAGCCAGCCCCAGGATGCCCTCCCAGTTCGAGCCGTTAATGAAGAAGCGATCGGACTGCGTGATGGCGGCGACGTTGGCCCTCAGCGTGACGTTGGGACCGTGCGGCACCGACACCACGTCCGTGCCCAGCTCACCTTCCCAGCGTCCCTGTGTGTAGGGCACGTACACACCCCGGGCCAGGTCCCTGTAGGACAAAGAGCTAAACGAAGACGGGGCGAGACTCTGTCAGGGAATTCCACATAGCGCAAAAAAACAACGTGCGTTTAATTATAAATGGTCTTTAATTAAAGTTCGGATTTCACTCGAGCAAAGGCGCAACAACCACGAGAAGATAGCCCTAATAATACGGCCGAAAGTACGGCGGTACTCACAGCGAGCGATGGTAGTACCGCCGAAGGAACGGGTGTGCAGCAGCACCCACCGCAAAATTACTGCTACCCGTATCAACCAGGATGTTTAACTGCAAAATAAAAATACACAGACATCCAATCAGTGCTTGGGTTACCTTCCAGAGACTCCGTGTGCGTGTGTGCGCGTGTGTGTGTGTCCTTGAGGAAAGAGCAGACGTGTTATTGATCATCCAGAGAGCGGCTGCACGTCTGGCTAGATTTACTGATTGTGCAAAATGTGATGCAGGAGACAGAGAGAAAATAATAAACACAAGAGGAAATAATCAATAGATAATAGAGGATATAATAAATAATTACAGAACATAAACACAACAGACAAGACTAGCAACTAAATAAATAAATAATAACAACAAACAACAGTACATAAATGTATAATGCAATACAGACATGATAAAAAGAAAAATAAAGAATAAATATAGAATATAATAAATAAAGTGGAATAATCCAGGTAATATAAACAATAAAAAAAATGATTGAAATCAAATTTTAAAAAAAAATGAATAATTAAATATAGATGTCTCTTTAAAAAATGTGGCAAAAAATTAAATATATAACAAATACAATATATAGATGTATAATAAAATAAAATATAACTGAAGATTTAGAATATAAAACACATCCATAATCATACTGAATATAAAATGTAATAAATGACTATAATTTAAAGTACTATAAAAAGAGAATATAATATATAACAAAGAGAACATAATAAATAAAAATAGGAACACCCAATAAAACAGAGAACATGCTAAATAAATGTTTCATTTAATACAACATAGCTAAAAAAATGTAACACTATAATAAACAAAATGAAATCTAATAAATAAAGTGGAATAATCCAGGTAATATAAACTATAAAAAAATAAATAAAATAGAATTAAATAAATGAATAATTAAATATAAATTAATATTTAAAAAATATATGGCATAAGCAAAAAATGAATCATATTAAAACATTATATATGAAAAAATAATAAACAACAACATTTGAGATTCATAATATAAAACATCTATAATTATACCGTATATAATATAATAGTAAAATTAGAATGTAATAAATAAGAACTACAAAAAGAGAATATAATATATAAAATAGAGAACATCATAAATAAAAATAGGAACACCCAATAAAACAGAGAACATGCTAAATAAATGTTTAATTTTATACAATATAGCTAACAAACTGTAACACTATAATAAACAAAATAAAATATAATAAATAAAGTGGAATAATCCAGGTAATATAAACTATAAAAAATTAATAAAATAGAATTAAATAAATGAATAATTAAATATAAATTAATATTTAAAAAATATATGGCATAAGCAAAAAAAGATGCATCATATTTAAAAAATTATATATTAAAAAATTATATATAAAAAAATAATAAACAATAACATTTGAGATTCATAATATAAAACATCTGTATTCATACTATATATAATAGTATACAATAATAATAATAATAAAATTAGAGCGTAATAAATGAAATATCATAAAATAAAAAAAAGATCATATATAAAAGAGAACATAAATACAAATAAAACAGAGAACATGCTAAATAAATGTTTCATTTTATACAATATAACTAACAAACTGTAACACTATAATAAATCAAATCAAATAAATAAAGTGGAATAATCCAGGTAATATAAACAATTAAAAATTAATGAAATCGAATTTAAAAAATAAACAATTAAATATGAATGTACATTTAAAAAATATACGGCATGATCAAAAAATGTATAATATATAAAAATAAACATTTTTTTTTTTAAAGGATAACATTTGAGATTCAGAATATAAAACATCTATAACTATACCATATATAATATAATAGTAAAATTAGAATGTAATAAATAAGAACTATAAAAAGAGAATATAATATATAAAACAGAGAACAGGCTAAATAAATGTTTAATTTTATACAATATAGCTAACAAAATGTAACACTATAATAAACTAAATCTAATCAAATAGAAATCATTATAAAAAAAATGCGGAAAATGGTATTGTTTGTAAAAATGTGTGATTTGTGCGAGTAAAAAAAAAAAAACGAATTAAGCCTAACATCCACTTAATTCCGTCTATCGATCTGTCTGTGTTTTTGTTTCTTGGCAGTTTCTTCTCCCGTTGATCCCTTGCTCGGGTTTCCTGCCCTTTTAACAGCTAAAACTCGAGCCAGCGTCCTGCGTCCTGCCATCAGGACACTCCACTCCTCTGGCCTTTTCCGTTTTGCACAGTTTCACATTTTAGATCCTGCAAGACAAGTCAACAAACCAAAGCCTGACCGTACAGGGCAGGGAGAAACAGCAACGTGGCACCTCCATGTTTATTGTTATAATATGGATATTAAAGGGCGTTCCAATGGCGCACATTTCCATTTATGTTATTTAGGAGACGCCCTTATCCAGAGCGACTTACAATTAAGGCCAGATTTTAGTAATTGCTCGTTCCTCGGAGGGAGGAGGGAAAAAATACAAATAAACCTTTATTTTTCAGCACTTTTCAATTTTTCGAGGACTGTGTGGAATCAAGACAAGGAAGGAGGAAGAAATAAAAACACATTTTTATTTTAAAATAACATTTATTTAACCTACAATTAAATTAAAGTGACTTTGGAAAAAAATTAAATGAACAGAAGAAAACGGTTGGCTCTCCACCAGAGGGCGGAAAAAGATAAAAAAATTATATATTTTTTTTATTATTATTATTATTATCATTATTCCAACTATTGGTGCTTTTTCCGCCCTCAGGTGGAGAGCCAACGGTTTTCTTCTATTTCTTTAATTTTTTCCAAATTCACTTTAATTTAATTGTAGGTTAAATGAATTTAATTTTTAAACAAAATGTATTTTTATTTCTTCCTCCTTCCTTCTATTGATTCCACACAGTCCTCGAAAAATTGAAAAGTGCTAAAAATATTAGGATTTCTTTGTATTTTTTCTCCTCCCTCCTCATTCTTAAGTAGGAACATCCGATAAAGAAGCAATTAAAAAAGCCTGGCCTAACTATTAAAAAAAAAATTAAAAAAACGTTTTCGTTTACTTTAAAACGCAACTAAAAGTAGAAAAGAACACAAATTAAATTTCCCGGTACTCTGTTTCGAGAAATATCGCCATATATTTGCTAACACAAATCGCCTCAGGTTACGCATACTACTTAGTATGTAATAATAGGCGGTTTGTCCCGTAGACTCTAGCACTCTTGGTACTACCTAGTAGGCTAGTATAGTACGCGTTTTAACGAGGACCCTGTCACGGAGCTACTCTGCGGTGGTTTTGTGAGGAATCTCGGGCGTCCCTTAACCGCTTAACCACCTGCTCACCTTCTGAGGCGGCGAACCAACCGCCATTTCGATGTAGTAGCCCTGGCCGGACTTTCCACGAAGGTTGTCCACCATGTCCACAAAGTTGACGCTCCTCGCCGCCCGCGGTTTCCTCGACGCCCTGCGTGGGCCGTTGGTCGCGGGGACGCGCGCCGGGCCTTGGCGTACGGGGACGCGCATCAGCACAGAGCTATCCTGTTCTGCATAGGCAGCTCCAAACGCGGACGATACGGTCCACGAGAGGAGAAGAAAACTGTGAGGTGCGATCTTCATCGTTCGGATTTATCGTTCATTTAAGGGATTTAACCGGCGTCGCCCGTTTCATAATCGTTCGGTTTTAACACCGCAATCCGCATCTCTCCCTCCGTCCATTCACCGCCTCCGCCTCCTCCATCTTTCCCGCATCCGGATGCACTGAATGCGTCTCGAAGCGAAAGGATGAGAGCCCGCTGAGCGCATTGCATTCTGGGAAATGTAGTTACGAGGAAGCCACCTGAGGCGAAATCCTGACAGGGTTGTTTTTTATTACGAAAACACTCGTTTCGTTCGCGGTCGACACCCGATATTTTTACACACTGGTCATATTTTACATCTTAAACGTATTCAAATCTTAAATCTACACAAATTAACCGCTTCAAAGAATCGAACGAAGGCAACCGAAACTAGCCTTGTAGCCCAAACCGCTAAAGCCGAGTATGTTACCGCACAACACTGTATTGATTGTTTATTTCATTTACTATTATTTTATTATATTTCTATCACTAATTTAATCTTGTTCCCTGTGCTCTTGTTGGAACTGTGCTGCTGTAACACACACATTTCCCTCGGGATTAATAAAGTTATGCATCTATCTATCTATCTATCTATCTAACTAAAAGTACAAGACCACGATCGTTAAA
>JAUZSV010429443.1:0-10351 GCA_034780495.1 Parotocinclus cesarpintoi | reverse complement strand
GGCACCTCCACATCATTGCATTCAGTTTTTATTCACAATTTGTTTAGTGTCCCAACTTTTTTGCAATCCGGTTTGTATAAGCTGTAGACTGATTGCTTTACATTGTATAAAAGTGTCATATATTCACTGTTGTCCCATGAAAATATATAATAAAGTAGTTACAAAAATGTATGGAGTGTACTCACTTTTGTGAGATACTGTACACTGGGGGGAAATGGGGAAAAAGTTCTCTTGTAGTTATAAATGATTAATGCCTGATATTTCTATACTACTTTTTTTGTTTTATTTTTACTGAGTTGCCACACATTTCCATAACTTCCTTTTCACCAGGCAGCTTAGTGCTTCAAAGCTCCCACATGCTGCACTCTCGGTGGCACAAGCTGTGAGGAGAGGTGCACTTTATTTTGCTCACTGGCACACCAAAGCCCCTTTGAATCCTCCTGGAGTTTTGCCTCTGTTCCCCTTTTTTGGCTGGTATAAGATTGCTATGTGTGAGGACCCGTCAAAACTTTAGCAAATCGCAAACATAGATCTTAAGTATTCTTAATCAGCGGCTCAGTGGCTTTTATGTGCCTTGACAGATTAACATTTAATTCTGCAATGTGAAAGTGGGTTGGATGGGATTTATTCAGTCAGGGTTGAAACTGGTATGAAAAGAAATCTCTATTCTCAGTAATGTATATAGTCAAATGTCATGATTAAGATGACATTAAATATAATTTATATTTGATTGCCAATGTCTAAGTCGGAATATATGGTGCTCAGAATATATAAATGTAATCATAAGACCGCTTAGGTGGTTTTAAGATCAGCTGCTGGTGACAGGGGTTGCAAAGAGCCAGGGTTTAAATTTTGTGTTTGATTTATAGAATGCTGTGATGGACAGTTGCCCTGTTCCTAGTGCATCTCTGACAGCTTTACAGTTCCATTTTAGGTATTTACAGATCCAATTTTTCTATATGATGCTGATTTCCTCATTTTAACCTGGAGAATTATCTGCAATCAAAATAGATTGAATCCTACATAATTTAGGTCAGTGTTGGTCAGTCTTATTGATGCATCCAGCTAATTTGTCCCCATCTTTTGGGACCAATCCAATAATGTTTATCATGTGTTTATTAACATAATCACACAGTTAGTAACACCTCAGTTACTCTCCATAGACGCATCCAAATTGTGGGTGACGCTTGTCACCATGGCAACACCAAGAAAATAATCAGCATGCTCTTGGTGGATCGTATTTAAACATTGAGGATGGTTATGAAGTTGTGGTAGTATGACTGCCTTAGGGATGCATTGATGTTCCTATGAACGGTTTCTGCAGCTCCCTCATTTATTATTGAGATGGTATTTAGCAGATATCTGTTCACAGTAGGCTTGGCATGTGGATTACAAACACACACACAACACAGGAGAACAAGGGATGCTCAGGTGTCACAGCAGCCTAATTTGTTAGACGACTACTGCAGAGATCTGAGTTCAAGTCCCTTAGCAATGCCTCTGGCAGTTGAGGGAGGTATGAAACACTGTCTCCTGTTGGCTGTTGACCATGTCAACAAATGTATCCTTGAGAATCATTTCCACCTGCCGATGTAAAGAAGTGACCATGCAGAGGACCATACAGCAGTCCTTCCTCAAATGAGGCATCTTTCAGGGAACAGGGTGTGTCTGAGATTGGCCAGTTTGGCAAACTTTAACAGAGGAGAACATGAGACAGCAAAAATAGTTCAAAAACTTTGCATCTGACTCTGCTACTGAAATAACTAAGATTGATATTAAGTTTGACACTTGATGGAATGTCTAAGATTAAACTGATATACTTTACAAAACTACAACCCCAATTCCAGTGAAGTTAGGATGTTGTGTCAAACATAAATAAAAACAGAATATGTACATACAGGTTTTGGAGCAACATATGCTGCCATCCAAGCAACGTTTTATTCAGGGACATCCTTGTTTATCTTAGCAGGACAATGCCACATTCTGCATGTGCATTATGAAGCGCAAAATACGGAGACCCCGGAGACACTGGACTGTTGAGCAACTGAAGTTGTACATCAAGCAAAATGGGAAATAATTCCACCTACAAAGCTTTAAAGCTTCAAGAAAGTTTCCAAGCCCTTATTGAGTGTTAAAATGATAGATGATAACACAGTGGTAAACATGACCCAAATCCAGCTTCTTTGAAATGTGTTGCAGGCATCAAATGAATGAATATGCGCAAAAACAAAGTTTGAACATGAAATATCTTGTCTTTGTAGTGTATTGAAAATAGGCTGACTTTCAGCAATAAAGTTACCCATGCAAGTGGCACTAACACACCCTCATACCATCAGAAATGCTGGCTTTTGAACTTTGTCCTTAAAGCAATCTGGAGAGTCCTTTTTTTTTCCTTGGTCCAGTGGACACGACATCCATGATTTCCAAAAACAATTTGAAATGTGGACTTATCAGAAAACAGGACACACATCCACTCTGTGTCAGTCTAACTCAGATGAGCTTGAGCCAAGAGAAGCCAGCTGCATTTATGGGTGTTGTTGATATATGGCTTTTGATTTGCATGGTAGAGTTTTAACTTGCACTTGTAGATGGTGGGATGAACTAATTACAGATTGATGTCAGTTTTTAATGCAGTGCCACCTAAGGGATCGAAGGTCACGGGCATTGTGTTGGTGTTCGTATTTTGGACCACTTACTCGAAAGATTTCTCCAGATTCTTTGAATCTTTTAAAGATATTATAGACTGATGATGATGATAATCCCTAGATGCATTGCAGTTGAACTTTTTGCTCATGCAGTTGTTCACAAAGGGGTGAACCTCGCCCCATCCTTGCTTTTTGAATGACTGAGCTATTCGGGGACATTCCCTTTATACTCAGTTATGTCACTAACCTGTGGAATGTTCTTTTTTGAGCATTTCTCAACTTTCCCAGTCTTTTTTTCCCCCTGTCCCAACTCTTTTGGAATGTGTT
Organism: Parotocinclus cesarpintoi; assembly: GCA_034780495.1. Lineage (NCBI taxonomy): Eukaryota > Metazoa > Chordata > Actinopteri > Siluriformes > Loricariidae > Parotocinclus > Parotocinclus cesarpintoi. The sequence continues at coordinate 7,379 of JAUZSV010429443.1, read as the reverse complement.
GCAGGTATCAAATTCCAAATGAGTGAATATTTGCAAAAAACAAAGTTTACCTGTTTGAAAATTAAATATCTTGTCCTTGTAGCATATTCAATTGAATACGTGTTGAAAATAATTAGCAAATAATCGTGTTCTGTTCTTATTCATGTTTTACACAATATCCCAACTTCATTGGAATTGGGGTTGTACACAAAAATAAATATAGCATTTGGATATCCAGATCAAAACGCAGAGGTAAAAAGTAAAATGCAAATCAGAAACAACCAATTATGGGTTGAAGTATTGAATGACATTTAAATTAATAGTAAAAATCTATATCATGAGTGATTTAATATATTATAATAATGCTCCTTATATGTCTTGCTAGTGATTTGAAAACATGCCAAATGCACTCATTAAATCAGGTAAGGCTTCTGTCATCCTCTCAACTCAAACTGGCACTGGTCTGTGTATGTGTGTGGGTGCCAATGTTATGCAACCTTCAGTTCTGTCATGCAAATGAACATGGCTGTACTCCAGCGCAGAATTTTTACCTGCGTTCAGCAAAAAAGTCATTTTTCATCAGATGGCCACTGGTGATGATGCTACTCAGAAGGCTTGATGACCCTTGCACCTCCATATGGGATTTTAGACCTTTATTTTACCTCACTTTCCTGAAATAAAGCCAACCACATTCTCAGAACCATTCTGCGTCAGCACACAATAGCTTGAGTCAATATCTGGCCGGCCTCCTTATTGTGGCAGAACACCTGCTCAGGGATGCTCACATTGTGGGATCTTGGAGATAATGGTTCCATTGAAGCTCTAAATGCCATTGATTGGTTAAATATACCTCATGCCGAGACTCCATGGCATAATAAAGCTAGCTAAAAAAGTATAATTATTCTCAGACAGTGAAAGGCTCTCTGCCAAGCTCCAATATATCTGGCACCATACTGAATCCTCCACCTCTGACATGCGGATAGAAGTGTTAATGCCTGAGAAGAATGAAGATGTCACCTGCAGCTTTGGCAGGATTAATGTCATGGCTAAACTTTTTTTTTTTTTTACCATTTTTGTTCTCTGGGAATAAACACCCGTTTTGTGTGTTTCTCTGTGTGCGCTTGCATGAGGGACAGAGAGATGTGTGTGTGTGGTGGAGTTAAGAATAAGTGAGATATAGTAAAAATGATTCTTAAGGCTAGGAATGGAGAGGCAGAGTGGGGATTAGGAGAGTGAAGAAATGTGGCATAGTGCCTTGCAGAATTGTTGCTTAGTCCTGTAGTCCTGCGCATTTAAAATACATGACTGCAATACTGCAAACTCTCTGTTTAACAAAGATGTTTTCAGTAATTCACTCTGTAGTGCATTACATGTATGGTGAGTGGTTTTAACTTTTGACCAGGCAAATGATTCATTAATGCTCTAGTACTGCGGAGCTTGTACTGAACAGGAGTACCCAGAGTAAACACTGGGAGGACATGCAGACTCCAAACAGAAAGGCCCCAGGATTGATCCTGGGAAATTCTTGCTGTGAGGCAGCTGTGCTACCTACAGATCTACTGTGCCGCCCACTGTATTAACATTGCAAAGATTTTCAATTACAATGTGACAAACTAGTTCAGGAGGACCTGGGATTTGAATGAACAACCTTCTGCTTAATAGCCTAGGGTTTTTATCGCTGAACCATCTCATCCCACCATGTGCATGGCTGTAGTGATCTGTTATTTCAGCCATACTCACTGCCAACATGTTTATACTTTAAAGCATAAAGCCAGAAAATCTACATGTATATACAGTGGGGAAAATAAGTATTTGATACATTTGATATTTCAATTTTTAACACCTACAAACAATGGAGAGGTCTGTATTTTTTATTGTAGGTACTCTTCACCTGTGAGAGACAGAATCAAATCCATAAAAAAGAAATCCATGCAAAAAGTCACGTTCCAAAATCTAGTGAGAAGTCTTTTTAAAGTAAGTATGCAATGTAAGGTATCCACAGCTATATGGAATATGAATCACTCACATGGTATTGCAATGATGTCCAAACTAGGGCCAGTTTCTCCAGTTCTGTAGTTCTGGGCGGAACCCGGGGTCAGATCAAACCAGGGATTTCTGTTCATACAGAACTTGGTGAAAATGACCTACTTTGGCTCATATGACGTCATATTTTCTATTTTCAAAACATAAAGTGAAGACTTTGTTAAGCAATGATTAGTTCTTTTTTTTGGGAGCTGCTTTTGTTTTGGGTACTCTGTGATGTCCCCAGCTTACACAACATATACATACAGTACTTCAGTGAAAAATCTTTTCATAATTTGTAATGGTAATGTCAGTCAAACACTAATAATAATTACCTTTATCGATGGTCTCTACTCAATCAAAGCCTTTTACAACAGTCGTATAAGCAGAGTATTTATATCATGCATTCGTACTTGCTTACAGTTGGCTTGCTAGGTTATGTTTTTTTTATTTCATTTCCCTGTTTCCTGTATATTTTTGCTAATTAGTGCAGTGGTCTAATGGTGATTTAATCCTGGTGGTCCCTTCTGGGGAAGTTGACGTTAAATGCAGACAAGTTTGGTTTCATCTAAAACGAAAAGAGGCCACTTGATTGACCATTCCCTCACCCTGCATTCCCAGCAACCCCTACCCAGCGATAGGTGCTGGAGCCCATGCGTCGCAGACAGTGATTATTAAGTTAGAGGAAAAAAATGTGATGGCCTCAAAGATATTATTACTTTAATATGAGAGTTGTGTATTGGATTGCTTTAAATGTGATCAAGACAAAATTGATTTGTATGAGTGAAATACACAACAGGCAGGTGAAAGAGATTAGTTTAATTCTTCCATAAGTCTCCCTTGTGCCTTTTTTAAATAGAAAATGGTGATACAAATACACTTTCATTTATTCATTCATTTTTCTTATCTGCTTAATCCCAGTCAGGGTTGTGAGGGAGCCTGCCCCTAGCTGGCATGCAAACTCCACATGGGCGGAACCCGGGGTCAGATCAAACCAGGGATTTCTGAGCTGTGAGGCGACAGTGCTCAGAAACAAGATTATTTCACATCTCTTTGTGCTTTTTCTTCTCCTCTTTCATAAGGGATACATTGCTCCAATTCAGTGTAAATCAGATCCTGGCCTAAAACGCTGGATCAATATCACATTGGATTTGATGGATTTTTCAGTTGATCCTCTGACCTTGTTTTGTTGTGTACGAGATTGACTGACATGGCAACTAATGCACCTGTACGTGGCTTATGAGTCATATCATACATCATATATTTAGTTTTGATGCTCTGCAGAACATTCTTCCAGAATGCTCTATACCTTTAGGATTGCTGTATTGGATTGGTATTCGCTCTTGTTTTAATGTGTGTATTGCTTTGAAGTATTATTTGTTCATTTTTGTCTTTTGAATGTAAATATAAAAGAAGGTGTGTTAGTACATGAAATAAATTACTCAGAAGAATAAATCAATCATAAACTGAAAAACCAAGTTGTTGTGTTTTCCAGAAGGCAGTTATGTATAACAGTATAGGTTCGGATGCTCTGTAGATACTAGTGTTCCGTTGTGTTGAGCCCACATGATGTGTGTCAAGGTATTGATGCAGATTTTTCCTTTGTTTTCACTCACATTCACTCCTTGAAAGGCATGTCTTGACTATTCTTTGTGAATCTCAGATAGTCCATCTACTCTATTTTGTAGCCCTTTAAGCAAAAAAAGAAATTGTTGGCAGTTTTTATGGAATATATATTGCTGCCATCCATTTAACCCCTCATATCTATTATGATTATAAAAGTCATATATGTCATATATCAGATATAAAGTATATTTATGCCATAAGAACCAACCGTTTGCTTATAGGGCTGCAAAACAGAACAGATGGATCTAAGATTCACAAAGGATGGTCAGGAAGTCATTCAATGACTTTGAGTAAAAACAAAGGAGAAGGCTGCATCAGTACATGTGACGCATACATCACTGTGGCCTAATGGGTTAGTATTTACATTAGTTACCTAAAAAGATTGATTATGGTAATGGCCAGTCAACGAACATTTAATGCGGTCATTAAAGGGAGCATACCTGTATTGCATTGTATATGTATATTTGTGTCTTACCTCTCTATCTCGCTTGTTTTTTTTCTACCCCTCCCCTACATGCTGCTGTGTTAAGTGTTGGTTTCCAGTTGATGGTAAATAAGCTAGCAAGTTGATTTATATGCTGATTAATGGCGTCCACCAGTCACAGGCGGATTTTTAATCATACTGGCGGGATTACGTCTGCTCATAAAATGAAGCCTTATTGTTAACCTGGAATTGCTTTTAGAGTCATAAATATCAGGCAGTTCAACCTTGCTAATGCTTTATGGGAGCTGTGGAAGGCCTGCCATCTTTCCCTACACTTCCTCCACCACTGACATGCCGGAGACATGCCTGGAGAATGAATAATTGTACATTTGTAGACTGACCTTTTGCTTGAGATCTGAGGTCACATGAAGCCAGAGAGAGGATTAGTACATGGTTCACCCACAGGACAAACAGACATGTCTCAATTAGCCTCATGCAAAGACAGTAATGCAAACTGCTTCATCTAATTAGCCAAATTACACTGTTAATACCTGTAGAGATTGGGCAAGAGAATGTGCTCTGTGATTTTATGTGTCAATTAGTACTGTTGATGAAGTTCTTCAAACATTGCAATCACATCTTATTGACGTAAAAGATTTAGCATTCAGCTATTACATTTCCTTTCGTAAAAGGCTAGCAAGGAAAAACAATGATTTTCAAGGAGGAAAGTATCAAGGATGAAATAACATTTTGTCAAACTTAAGATAATATTTTTTACAAAATAAATAACGAAAATGCTTCTGATATTTACAGTAGATGCACATTTACAGTCAAACCCAGATATGCAATCGTTCCTTGTTACTGCAAAATGTTTGTATAATGACTGTTTAAATAGTGGAGGCCTTTTTGCCAATATTTCCTATGTTAACATTAATAGCTGGTTCCAGTATATTCGAAACTTTACATCCTTTTTTGGTGTCGGGATAGTATGGCAGGAACCAACTGTGCATGCACATGTTCTTACTGTCTTACAGCTGTTTATTCAGGCATGTAATGTTTCACAGTAAAATATACTGGCTTTACCTTGCAAGTGAATAAAATAAAAGGGCAGTGGTAATGCAGTACTTGAGGTACTGGATTATTGACAAGCAGGTTGAGAGTCCCAGGTCTGTCAAAGCTACTAATGTTGGCCCTGAGCAAGGTCCTTAAACCTTACTTGTGCCCTGTGAGACTGTCAGTCTGGATAAGGACACCCACTAAATCCTGTGCCTGTATAAGTACTGGGTGTATGTAGGGTTAATGCATGTAGAACAATATCTACTTTTGTTATTTTTCAAATTGTCTTTTGTTGCAATAGTTTGGTGGTTCAGGAAGTGAGTTTGGGGACTTGAATTGTGGATTTGATAAAAAGATTGTATACAATGTAAAGATTCTATATGAAGAATAGCAACTTATGTACATTTTGCATATTCAGACAATAAAAATGTTATTATTGTTAGTTCAGTGAACCACAAATAATCTTTTGACTATGTCTGGAGACCAACTCATGGTATTTACTTGTTGGCTTTATGTTACGGATTCATGCAACATTACTTGGAAAGGAATTATTTTTTTTATCGATCTTTGATCACAAAGGATGACACTTTTATTACTAAGCATACATGTTGCACTATAATTAGTAGAACACGCCACAATGATTTTGAGTATTTATCTGATAAATATATTGTATATTGTGTGGTTGGCAACCTTGACTTCCAGTCTTTTCAATGAAAAAAATATCTTATCTAATCTAATCTATCTAATCTATGTTAAACTAAGATAGTATTTGTTTCAAATATAATATTTTAACAGGCCATTTTAACAGATGTGGGATCGAACTCAGGACCTTCTCACTGGACGGCAACAGTGCTACCCACCGAGCTACCTGCTATGAAATGTGACATAAAGTTTGCTTTTAGCTGTGCTTAGTTTTATCAATTAAATGGTTAAATATCAGTTTTTTGCTTTATAGTACATCATTATGGTTATTAATGTATAATTAGTGAAATTAATTTTTACAACATTGTACATATATTGAAGCATTATGCTGAATAATAAATATATAAAGTTTTGTTTTCTTTACTTGTAAAAGCTAACGTACATATTTGAAACATGCTGTTCAGTGCTCAGTTTTTACATTTCCTATAAACCTTAAACAAATTACAAATTATCTTAGCCTGTGACATTCACCTAGCTCAGTAGGTATCACAACATCTAAACCTCCATCTTGATTGTTGTCTGTAGAATCTCTAGGATCAGGTCTGCGTGACACGGAAATGCGTTTGTCAGTAAGCACGAAGTTGGCACACGCTGCCCTATTACACTTGCTGACACTTATTTTCAGCAGTCATTTACTGTGGGTGTGTATGCATATGTCACAGAATGCTTCATTGAGCTCTCTGACACAGTCATTACCGCTGATAAATTAGGAGTCATTGCGAGTGTCGATTACACGGTATGAAAACTGGTTTTGAGAGTCCTGATTCCTAAGATGTTTATACTTGTGCCATCATTAAGCAGCGCAAACTGACCTCTGAGACCACACTTCAGTGGGTTTAGTCTTGTTAAGATGTAGAGAGTGAATCATGAAAAAAAACCTTTATGGATGGTTCATAGAGGACAGAAGCCTGATCTTCCATCATTAAAAAGTGGGTATACTTGTTGGGGTTTCAGCTCTAAATCTTAGCTTTTATGTCTTTCTCTAAATTAGAACTGCCTGAAGATTTGAACCATGGATTTAGGACAGACGTGTTGGAAACTTCAATGAGAACCCTGTCATGGGTCTGGGAAAAAGATTTTCTGGTGAGCCAGAGTAAGGGCTTGCAGTGTTATTTTTGTCAGTCTGAGTGTTTGAAATTCCACACTAACGTGTCTGTGCTCAGACCAGGGCTACTAAAGAAAGCCTTGAATTCCACACTGATGTTACAATTTTGTTAACTGGCAGAAACGCATGCCATGAGAAGCTGTTGTATCTGACAGAAATGACATACATTTGTGTCTGTTGTGGTAGCGCTGTTGGTTAAAACATGTTAGGTATAACCGATAATAATCCCACCCTGGGTATTTCTTATAGCCCTGAACTTCTCTCTTTCATTATATCCGCCAGTCAACGTCTCCAATTTACCCATGGAACTAGGAGCCTTCGATTGCTTCCTGATTATAATAAACTGCTCACAAAAATTAAGGGATATTTTAAAACGAATATAAATACAATCAGAAAAGCAAACAAAAACTCAATGTTGTACAATTACATAAATGTGATGCAAATATTCATGGGGGTGAACAGAAG
>JAUZSV010429432.1:5000-10351 GCA_034780495.1 Parotocinclus cesarpintoi | reverse complement strand
GGGTACAACTGTGCATAATAAATAATTCTGGTAAACACTTAATGGATTAAATGATCTAATACTGGTGTTAGTCTGCCATGTATGAGAAATGAAGGGCATATTTTTAATGTTGTTTAAACTGAATAATTTTGCTAGTTTAATAAATGCATTTGTGTTAATTGTCTAATTCTGTGCATTCGGCAGGGTATTTGGTTATAAGTGGCCAATACACATAGCTATAAGCTATCGTCACTTTGTCTGGTGTGTGACTAATTGTCTTTTAAATATATGTGGATGTCCTAAACTTCAGGCAAATAACTGAAAGAAACTGTCTCTAACTCAATGTGTCAGCCATTCAAGCTTTTGGAAAGATACTGGGGAATTATGAGAAATGTGGTGCCTATAGCTAATTTGAGTGGCATGTCATGTAGTTCAGCTCAACAATCTGGGATAAAATACATTTTTATTTATGTCTAATGACCCCCGTGGTCAGAGCACTAGTGGCAAGCATGTTAAAACACACAGATATTAGGTGTATTAATTATATAGAAATAATAATATTTTACTTTTAACATGCTACTTTGAACACCAAACATGTCGCCTCACTGTGTAAATGTTTAATGCAAAGCAGTGTATTTTTTTAAAAAAAAAAGGGTTTTTAATGTTGCCTTAAAACATTTGACTTGTTGTACTGTATTAGTGCAGTGTCAGTTCTCACTCTATCTTAACTCATCCAGCCCAGCTTTAGACATATTAGAGCACAGAATGTACCCTCCATAATCAAAGAGCCTAGGTATTGCCTTGTTCGCTGGTTCCTGATTTTTAAAGGTTTTAAAATGTTAAAAACGAAATAGTCACTCAGAATTAATCCATCCGTATAATAAGCAATGCAATATGTCTATTTTCATGCCTGGTTTACCACTTAATGTTTTGTTTTTATCCTAGATTTGGGCACTGATACAGAAGAAGAGCAGTCTAACAAGAAGACAGTTTTGGCTCCAGTTAAGGAAATGTCTGAAGATTCTGATGACGAATTTGACCATTTTTATGATTAGGTTCTCTTAGGCTGTTAAATGGAAGTTAACATTACTTAAGGATCCCCTAGTAGCTAGGAAATGCTCCTATGACTAATTGTAATAGCACTGAAACTCCCATAATTCACCAGTGCATATGAACAAGGTTTATAACCTATACAGCAAACACAGACAGACGGACAAGAAAGATTAATAGACAAAGAGAATAGAAAAGAGATGAAAGAGGACAAGTGGGTGCAGGGAATCCCACAGGCTTTTATGTTATTTGTTTGGAGCTTATCGGCTGGGCTGAAAGAGCCACAGCACTGTCACTGTGCAAACACAGGTGGGTCAGCCAGGCTGACAAAATCAGAAATACATATGTGAGAGAATAATAGAAAAAAGGGAACAGAGTACAATGCATGACATTAAAAGCAAGAGAAACTCAGCGATAGGTGGGATAATGCAGGTAGAACTGAAAGCACAAGGATACAAAAACGTAGAAACGTTATTATCTAATCTTGATTGGGGAGTTGTTAAGATATTTCGAAAGTCAGTAGGGATAAAATGCTTTCTTATTTAGATGGCCTAAGAGAGGGGGTGATTTTGGGGTTTAGGCAGGGCGAGGAGGCTGAGTGAGGGAGAAAGGGTCTGACGTTGGCTTTGAGCAATGGCTGTTTGAACAGACATGTTTATATGAGTGAAAAGGGAAAGAGGGACACTAGCAGAGATGCACGGGAATAGACAGACGATGAAAAAAGCTGCCACTGTGTAAACCACACCGGCCCAGTCTTTCCTTTGTGTGGCCATGGCAACTCCACAGAAGCCACTCTTTGCCCAGTCACATGCCCTTCTTTGACATGAGGAACAAAAAGCCTCTGGTGAGGCAGGTCAGGGCAGACATTTGTGAATCAACAGCAGAACTACTCTCACTGTCTATTTTTACAAATAGCACTGCACACTTTAGGATGTTCTAAAGGTTTTTAGCTAAAATTATATTTTAAAGTTCCTACTATTGTACTGTCTTGAAAATACTTCAGTAAATACTGGAAACAAAGTGATCTTACTTGGAACTAAACTTAATTGATTATGCCTAATGTGATATGTATAATTTCCCGTACACTGCATCGAATCAAGATTCCAAGGAAATTAAAAAAATGCTAATTAACCATTTTTGTTAATTCATTGTCATACCTGCTTAACCTATTTCAGGGTCTCGGCTGAAGCAGTAACAACCACAGGGAACCAAGCCACATGCATTCATACACTCACACTTGGACACTTATGAAAGGCCAACTGACCTAACCATGTCCCACAGGTATGTGGGGAAAACCCACTAAGATACAAGAAGAGTGTGTAAACTGCTATACACTTTTCATTTAAAGGCCAAAATTGGTATTACACATAAACTATTTTAGCTTAAAAGAAACTTATGACATAATACAAAAGAGCATTAGACGTGTAACTAGCAGTGATTCTGCACTATAGTGCTTCATTTATCATGACTGAAATCTATCATACTTTTTATTTTTACTCGAAACAACTGCACAGTTATTACACACAACTTAACAAAAATGCCTGTTTTGTAATAATAATACCACGCATTGTGTGGTGTTTAGACATTTATTATATTAAAATAAAATTAAACAAATTAACTATATTTTAAGTTAAACAAACATCTACTTATCTTTCCCCAAATTATATATCAATCACTTCTGAAAACTCAGAAAAATGAGAAAATGAAAACCCAAAGTACAGTTTGAGTCAAAAGACACACTGGGCATCTTTTTATTTCAGAAACAAAAGGGAAAACAACATACCTTTATCTGAATGCCCCAGCAAGTAGTGGGAAAGGGGGGCCTATATTTTAGTTCAGAACTTGGCCACCATCTTGAAAGCCATATTTATATAATTTGCAAGTTTTTCCAATGGGAAGGTGGTTATGTATCAAAGAAGACCAAAATTGTCTCATAAATCAATTGCAATGAGATTTTCAATATATATTTGGTTCAAATCCACATAATCAACACAGAAATGTAAAAAACTTTTGTTGTTCATCACAGGTAAATGAAAATGGAATTACCAATTCTGATATCCGGGGAACACAAAAGCTGTATCATAGCCACTTACTTTTTCATCCCACAACCTAAAATAGGTTAACCTTATAGATTTTTTAAATATATTTTCACGTTCAATTTAAAGTGACAAAGAATTTAAGTTTAACAATAATTGTATATTCATAAATAAATCTATTACACTTAAGATGTGTACAAACCCCAATGTGTACAACTATATACATACTGTCCTTCATTAACATAGTGAAAACAACCCTAAAATAATAATGTTTTTTTCAAGCAGGTGATGTCAACAGGTGATTGCGTATGATTTGGTACAAAATCAGTATCGAGGAGCAGCAATGGTCGGAGGATCTCCAGTTCATGAAAAATGTGTGAATTTTTTTTTTTTATGTTTAAAACCAAAAACTGGAAAGCTCAGAGGTATCTTGGATGAACCATCACACAATGAAAACTTGTATTTCATCACAGACAGTACCTGAGATATTAAATTTCTGTCTGGTTAACTTAATTTAATGCGCTAATAAACAGTCATTTCTGCATTTCAGGCCTCTGACAATAAGACATTTACCACTTTGTGGCATGTAGGTATGGTAATGGTAATGTTACCATTCCTTTTTATCACACCTAAAATATGTTTTGGACACCAAGCAATTTAGTGATTCAGGTGTTATTTTGTCCCAATCTTTAAACATGCCTTAAAAAGTGCTACAATACTGGGTCGTTGTTGTCTCATCGTTGCATTGTTTTGCATTTCTCCAAATATTTTTGATCGGGGACAGATCAGGACTGCATAAAAGCCAGTTCAGCACCATCCTCTTATGCAGCCATACTTTTGTAATGTGTACAGCATGTGTGCTTTTTATATTCCTTGTCCATACTGTCCGAACATTCTCTGACTGGGTTGCAGTCTTTTTTTTACTTCATTGCAAGCCAAGTTGCTCCTGCTCCTGTCCCACTTGATTTGGTTCCAGGCCTGAATTGAAGGAACTGATGTTTATTAACAAATAACCTAATGTTAACCAGGCAAAACATGAAATATGTTGGGTTCATACTGTCTGCAATGCATTAAAAGTCAAAGTGCATGTAAAAAAATGTTTTCTTACTTGTTTTCTGATGTTTGATAGTTTTCCATACTGTCCCAACTTTTTCTGACTTGAGGCTGTATATATTACACGTAATTATATGCAGAGTACAATGGAACAAAAAACTATGGGTGATAAAGAATTTCTGAAAACACATTTGGATTCAGCATTCAATATGACAGGAATCAGATATTTTTTCATGTGAACTAGTTTAATTCATTCATCAGCTATCTCCCTGTCCACCACTGATGTGGATTGACCTGCATTCTCTCATGAGGACATAAATCACAATGTGGCAGCCGTGGCCCTCAAAGCTCATGAACTCCTCATTCCTCATTCTTTCTCTGTGGATGGGACACACACAGAGAAGGCTGTGGATTTTGCTCAGATCGCTGTGGGTGTCCCAGTGTCCCTACTGAGGAAGACACTGCTTTGGGGAGGTCTGTCATTAAAGATGGTGTAATCCCTTTGTCTGCATACACTCGTACACAATGCTGCTTACCCAAGATACAAAGCATAGTGCAGGAGGGCTGGAAAGGGGGTCAGGACCTTTTACATAACCTTCCTGGCATTAGTGTGTAGTGAAACTAAATGCTACACACTAGCCGTAGCTTACCTATCCCGTGTGCCACCTACACGCCACATTTTGGAATTTTCTTATGCTTATAAGCATTAAGTATTTTAAATGTCCACCGCTCATGTTCATATATTCTACTTGACATTTTTGGGCTTGTTTTTAGTTGTTGTTTTTTTGTTTTTTGGCTCCTTATAAATGCTAGCAGCATGCACCAGGAAGCTTCTGAAATGAATATTTGGAAAAATTAAATGATTTGGATCTGGTTGGAAATGAGCCTACATGCTTACTAGTTTTCACAGTGTAGCTATCTTGTTAGGGGAAGTGTGTGGAATGTCATTGTGTGCTCTGGGGATTATACGTTGCAAGCAATGCAAGCAAGACAGTAACTCAGTTAAAGTCAGTGGGATGCCAACAAAGGTTCAGTTGAAGAATATGTAGAATAAAAAATGAATTATTTAAATATTACAACCAGAATCAGAAAAAAGTTGGAAAATGCTATTTTAAATATAAACACAGTGTTTCTTACATTCACTTTAACTTTTATTTCATTGCAGACAGTATGAACCTGAGATAGATCACGTTATTTTTAGTTAACCCCAATACCCTTTTCCGATGTGTGATG